>CAKNWT010321038.1:776-12898 GCA_932066315.1 Andricus coriarius
TCCAGTGCGAATGTTTTTTCAAATATGCACAACCGGGAATATGAGCAAACGTTTTGTGAACTTTCCAAATCATTGAAAATGTGGAGAAAATGGAGTGGAATGCCGATTTGAAAAGAAGCAGGTTGATAACATTCGATACATCCGACCAAGACAGATCTGATCGTGAGGTTCTCAGAGAAGACAAATATTTTCCTGCTCCATGCCGTTGAACCTGCTCTCGTTCCGGTGGTTACTCTTGACGACGCGCAAGCGCAACTAGAACGAATTCAATCTAAATTCGATGTCGCCGACGAATGTCAAGATTAAATCGCGTCGATAATAAATTGCAAATAGTTTCCAAGTCTCTATAGGCCAACTTCTCTGTCGAGCGAATTTTTATTCGAATTTTTTCTTCAAATCCGAATCATATTGTTCTTTCCAAGTTATACAGGGGTCATTCCACACTACCGGTCAGTGTTTTGCGCTCACCTCTTATTTGATGATTGATTAAGTTCACAGTAATACAAGAATCTGAATTTTAATGATAACTGAATTTCATTTTTAACTTAAATTAAGTAAATCAATTGATTTCAACTATAAATTGGTCTGAAATACCGCGTCTCTGTCTAAAATATGAAGCAATACAATAAACAACTGGTAGGTTCATTAACTTTTGAATGATTTTCAGTCGTGCGATCTGAAATTCATTTGGGCTAGCAGAAATGCGTGCGCGAACTGCGATGCGCGAATACTTGGAAAAAATGTCGATTGACGCGTAGCTCTCGGGAAGTTGGAGATGTGTATATTTAAGGGCCCTGGAATTCGAGTGTAAAACCCCGTTTGGGATTCAGGGCATCGGTATCGGGTTTGAAAAAATTCTTGTTAATTTCAAAAGTTTCGAGAACCTGAAACTTTCGAGTAGCTCGAAAGTATTCGAGTGCTCGAAAGTTTCTAGTTCTCGAAGATATCCGAGAACTCGAAAGTTTCGAGTTCTCTAACTCATTCGAGTTCTCGAAGATGTTCGAGTTCTCGATAGTTTCGAGTTCTCGAAGACATTCGAGTGCTCGAAAAGTTTCGAGCTTTCTGGAAAGCTCGATCTCGACTCGGCTCGACTTGACTCGAAACTGATCGACCTCAACTCGAGTCGACTCGAAAGCTAACAAGCTCGACTCGACTCGTTCGAACTTCGAGTTTCGAGTTTTTTGCACACCCCTAGTGGTAACAAAAAAGTTGGAATAGTTTCAATATTCTTTATGGTAAGAACAATACTTTTGTATATATATGAAACATATAACCATGAAGTTTCTATTAAAGTCCCTTAAAATATATATTTATTTAATTTTTATTCTGATTTTTGCAATATTTACTTTAAAAATAGAACAAATTGGCTTAATCCTGGGCTCATTTTATGCATATTTTGAGAGCATTGAACCCTTTAAAGAGAAAGAATGTCAGCTCTGTCATAAATAAAATTAAGAAAACATAATCAATCATCAAAAAAGAACGCAAAGTCTGACTGGTAATATAGCTGGCGATTTTTTTGTAATAGTAGGTGCCCGAAAATCTCCAGAAGCAAGTACTAATTTTTTGAATCAGAACTTTAGGTTAAATTTTTTTTCAAATTTGATTTTTTCGTCAATTTTACTTTTATTTTCAAACCTATATAAAAAGGCAATTCATAACCGATTTAAAATTTTAATAGCTGAATTTATTTGCTTCAGAGAGCACTTTTAAATCAATTATTTGCCATACACGTATGTTGAAAACTAAAAAAATAAGGCCATCTTCAATGTTATCTATAAATTCACTAAATTTCACCAAACTTAGATGAGCTGCCAATTTCTCATTTTAAAGTTCAGCGATCTGACTTTTGTATGAAGTTATAAGGTTTAGTATACTGAATACAAATATTTTTAGTGAAGCCTCTGTTTTGCTTTTACATTGATATTTATTTGTAGTTTGTAATTTATTAAAAAGTTCCTAGCGTTAAGTAGCCCTCTAAGGAACAGAAATTATATGATACATATTTATAATATTTAGAAGGTTGAAAAAGCTACTTTTCATCAAATTTACCATTTTCACTTTGATTTAATTGCTATAGTCAAAACTTTATATATGAATATTATATGCACATTCATACATTCAACCTTGTACAGAAAAAGCGTCAGAGGCTTTTATGTACATTTTAATGTCTGAGGTACAGTGAATTTTTAAAACTATCGTTACCCTCATGGTTTTCATAATTTATTTTGAGAAATATTGCTGTTATATAAAATCATTTTTCAAAGAAATGGTGTATTTCACAGAAATGTTCTATAAAACATTTCTTCATTTATTCAACAGTTCAAGAGTGATAATCGGTTTTACGATACAAATAATAAGTTCCTTATCATTTTTATATTTATAAAGAAAGGTGTTGATTTTTCATGATGCAGTTATATAATAGGCTTAAAGTCCTTGAAAAACTACAACTAGTTTGTTCCTAAAATTTGTCTCTACAGTTAGTAGTTTTCGAAAAAATCAATTTTGATTTTATAAAATTTTTGACTTGTTATTTTTTCGTGAATACCCAGATAGCAAACATGCGGGGCATGTTACTCGCACGGCGTGCGAGGCACGCGGTGCGTGCAGGGTGCGAGGCACATGCGTCGCATTTTGTGAGGGGCACGTAATTGCGAGACATAAGTCTCGCACTTTGTGATGAGCATGTCGTGCGACGCATAAGCGTCGCACACCAGACAACAATCGTGCGTCGAAGAACTATGTTGGAAATTAATTTTTATTTTTTAATATCTATTTAATAAAATATTAAAGTCAATATGAAAAAAATTATGGATTTTACTATTTTATTAAATAGTTTTATTAAAATTTTCCCTCCAGTCACCGACGCCATGTCGATTTAACCTCAGTACCAGCGGACGGCCAGCGGACCGATGTGCTGTGGTTACTTTATAAGTTTTCTTAGTACGCGATCCCGACGGATACTTCAGGAGAATTTACCAAATTTAATTATAGAAGAAATTCCAATGATATTATTGCACTCCCTTTTCGTTTTATTTCTGTGGTAAGTAAATAAAAAAATAACATAACCTCAATTCTATTGTTCCCACTAGGACATGAGAATGAAAACTATATAAAGACCATTTGAATTTGGCTCGAAAAATCATATTATTGTTATTATTTATGATTCAGTGCCAAGTTTGAATGGTATTTATCGAGTTATCATTTTCATTTCTGCAACGTAATGTAAAAATCATTTTACTCGCACTACGTGCTCGCATTTTACCCGCACACGTGTGTCTCGCACGCCGTGCGAGACATATGCGACTACATGGAAGACACATCTGCGTGGTGATATGAACTCACGTAGTGCAGCCTTATCCGCACGCGTGCGACCCATGATGCTCGCACTGTGCAGGCA
Organism: Andricus coriarius; assembly: GCA_932066315.1. NCBI lineage: Eukaryota > Metazoa > Arthropoda > Insecta > Hymenoptera > Cynipidae > Andricus > Andricus coriarius. Next base: position 4,177 of record CAKNWT010321038.1, read on the forward strand.
TTTTGTTATCTGGGTAATGTTTAGGAAACAATACCAGATAATAATACACAAGAATGTTTTATTTTATCCAAATCTATAGAATGCTTATGTGCTGATAAATTTAATTTTTAAATCCCAACATTTTTTCGGTGCTTCTCTGACAATATTGATGTTTCTTTAATATAATAGAGATGCCTGAACGTTATTAATTCATTAATTACTTGCAAATAAATGTTGGGAAAATTGATTTAATTATTTAAAAATTAAATTTATTGACACATACCCATACTATCGATTTAAATTAAACAGAAAATTCTTGTTTATTTATCTGTAATTTTTTTCTAAACATTACTTACGAAAAAATACAAAAAAGTAAAAAAATGTATAAAATGAAAATTGATTTTTTCGACAACTATTAATTGTAAAAATTATATGTAGTTTTTCAAGGTATTTAAGCCTGTTATAAAAGATCATTATGAAAAATCAACATCTTTCTACATAAATTAGAAAGAATAAAAGGAAGTTTTTTTTTCATCGTTAAAACTATTGTCAATTATAAACTATTTTTTGTATGCAAAAATGTTTAACAGCCCAAATGTGCAATTTATTGAGGTATAGATTTTTTGTACAATATTTTTTTCTGAAATGCATATTTTTCAAGGTATAGTTCGTTTTTTGACCAAAATCGTGCAATGTAAGCGTTATTTTCATTTTTGGACGCTTTTTTCGCAAAATAATGATTTGACCAAAAAATCTTGTGCTCAGAAAATTTATATTCCTACGAAATACAAAATTTCTCTGCGGAATATTTTTTATATAAAAGCAATTTTTTTAAAATAAATCTTGAAAAGCCTTTTTCTACAAGGCTAAATGTATAAATTTGCATATGATATCCGCATATAAACTTTGGACTATATCAATGAAATCGATGTAGAAATTTTGACATTATGTTTATGATATTTTTATTTAGTATACTAAACATAATAACTTCATACAAAAGCGATATCGCTGAACTTGAAAATGAAAAATTGGCGGCTCTTTTAAGTTTGGTGAAATTCAGTGATTTTATAGATAACTTTGAAGATGACCTTATTTTTTTAGTTTTTGACATACGTAAATGGTAAATATTTTACCTAAAACTATTCTCTAAAATTAATAAATACTGCCATTAAACTTTTAAATCCGTTATGAATTGCGTTTTTTGAACATTTGAATATAAAAGTAAAATTTATGAAAAAATTAGATTTAAAAAAATCACACAAAGTTCTGATTGAAAGAATCTAATACTTAGTTTTTAGGAGTTTTCGAGCACCTGCTACTAGGAGAAAAATTGCCAGATAAATCGCTGACGTGGTCGCGTAGTCGACTTAAAAAAAGAATCTTTGAAATAACCCAGAGAAATTTGAGTATACGTTCCTTTTTTTGTGTCGAAAAGTTTCGTATTCATGATCCCGAAATCAAACCTTAATCGACGGGAACGTATTAACGAGTTCGGCCAGTGGGAGTTATATGAAAATATGTTTCGGAAACTTTGGAATGGACGAAAATGGTCCTGGTTCTATCATGTTTCATTAGTTTTGCTAACTTCTATGATTCAGTTATTTTTAATAACCATTTTCTCACGTATCGAATTCTTTTTTGAACATTTTTTACTTTTGATAGTGACTGGCCAGTTTTATACGGTCTTTAAAATATTATATACTGACATTTTACACAAGATCTTCATTTTTGTTGTCCTACTGTTCTAGTTTATTTTGCAGAATGAAAAAATATCTAACTTAGCTTAGATCTGAACCAGTAACCCCCGTATTTCATTTGCGGGTACGTTAACCGATTACGCCACCAATGCAATGCTGTAATAAATTTTCTCTCACTTTCCTTATTATTGTCTCAGGTTGATGCACCTATCGATATTTTAAACTGAGAAACTTTTTATTATTTTCAAATACTGGAATCCAATTAAAATTCAAGACTGAAAATCATTTATAATAAATTTTATAGTTGTTATATTTGGGGCCATTCAAAAACTACCTCATGCTGTTCTGAATACTTTTTCCACTCGAAACATACAAAACATACAAGCCTTATATTTTAACAGACTTCGCAGCCGAAAATGCTTTCCAAAACAGATGAAATAGGGTGTTATTTCACAAAAATAGGGTAATAATAGGGGAATAGTTTCTTTTTAATAAAATTAATATATAGGTCCAATATTGTATTCAATTTAAAACGCATTTCCAATAAAGTAGTTGAAATTTCAACAATTAAAGATTAACTTTCTACTAGAAGAGATGAATTTTCAACCACGTAGTTGAATTTTCAAGCAAATGGCCTAATTTTCAAAAGGAAAGATTAACCTTCAACCAAAAATAGTGGCATTTTTGAATAAATAGTTCAGTCTTCAAGCTAATCAAACAAATTTTTTAGATGACAGTAGAAATTTCAACTTGGCAAGATGAATTTTCAACCAAGAACTTTGTACCAAAAAAAAAAAAATTTTCAATCCAAAGGGACAAATTTTCTTTCCAAAAAGACGACGACGATGACAAATTTTAAGCAAAACAGTTACATTTTCAACAATACAATTAGATTTTCATCAAAATAGTGGAATTTTTAACCACATAGTTGAATTTTCAACCTACAAAGATCATTTCTCAACCAGATAGTTAAATTATCAACAACAATAAATTAATTATTAACCAAACATTTGCGTTTACGATTAAATAGTTGAACATTTCAGCGAAAGAGACGGATTTTTATTTAAAAAGTTTAGTTGTAACCCAATAGTTGAATTTTTCACCTTCAAAGATGAATTTTCAAGCGACTTTTTTAGACGAAAGTTGAATTTTCAATCCGAAAGACTTTCTAACAAAATATTTGAATTTTCAATTAAAAAAAGATTTAAATTTTTAATTAAAATGTGTCGAATTTAGCCGAAAAAGATTAATGGAAAGGTGACAATACAGAACTAGATAATCAACGAAATGGGAATTTTTCAAAAGAGCAAAAAAACATTCTGTAACATCGAAATCACTATTTGTAGCTCAAACAAATGTCCACTCCAGAGCTGAAGTGGAAATTGACAAACTCAAAATGACACTATTCTAAAATTGGACCAGGCTCGACACCGGATTCCGATAAAAAATTCAATTTTTCGTTTAAAAATAAAACTTCCGAGAAAATGAAACAAGAATTTGGAGATTAAAATTTCGTTGGTTTTCAAAATCAGTTGGATAGTAAATAAAAAGGAAATTTTGAATTTTTTTGCAAAGATACAAAATTTCTCTGATCAGGTATGGTCAAGTTGAATGAGAATAAAAAACGCTTAACCAACAAAAAAATTCTGTTCCGAGAAAATCAAAATTGAAGGTAGCGAGAACATAATATAACAGATATTTTTGTGCTAAATAAATTAAATGTATTTAAGAAAAAAAAGAGAAAAAGGGGATTTTTATTAAAACAGCAGAAGAAAACGAATTCTTTAAAGACAAGGGAAAGATTTGAATCGGGGAAAAAGTGTGAAGTGCGTATTTAGATAAAAAAATTGTTATTGATATTAATATTTTCCATGTATGACGCCATATTCTGCTTCGGCCCCGCCCCCCCCGGCCCGGGGGAGGCGGGGGGAGGAGGGGCACGGTTTGAACAGTAAGGAGAAAAATGCAGATTTGGGAACTAATTTTGAACACCGGAAATCTTAAAGTGAATCTTCAGACATCTATGATTGTTGACAGGATTCCAGGACTGAGTTTACGTATTTTTTTATTAGGACTATAATATTTTCTGACCAGATTACAGCAATTCGAATATTTACATGAATGATTAGAAGATTAACGAAAACTTTATTTAAAATGCTGTATGCTTCAACCTGACCTCAAATGTGAGACTTAGACTCATCTACGCCTTATTATTATAAACTCACACTCGGATAAAAAGACTGGGGTTGCCTCCCAGGTACACATTATAGTATTCTCGGACGATTATTGCAGAAAATATCGTGTGATAGACGTGTGACGTGTATCATAAGCATCTATTCTCTCAGCTCAAACAATTCGATTAATTTAAGAATTTTCACTCCACCCTAATTTGAATGTACGGACTAAATGTGGCTATTGCATATTTTCAATTTTTTTTGGTTAAATTAGAAGAGCACTACAAAATTAATCTGACTGGTTCAGCGGATTGCCGGAAGTATTTCAGTCTGAGTAGCGAGGTTGTTTGCTTGATGGGGGAATCAATATGGCCGCTAGCGATTCCAAGTGTAAACAGTAAACATAACTTATTCTGGTGTTTATTATTTAAAACGTGTTTCAAAAGTATGAAGAAGGGCCTAAAAGGTGTACTAAATGCCAAGAATTTCACTAGAACCAGGATTTGTAAAGTGTTAGAGTACGCATGTACCAAAAGTCGACATGTGGATGGTGAAAAATTTTGTCTCACCAAGTGACTTCATTTCAGCAGAGGTTGGAGAAGAAAAAACTATTCTCATGATTCGGACATGAGATTGACAAAAATTGAAGGTTATCGTTGAAAACATCTCACTCGCACACGCATGAATGACATTACACAGTACTATCTTCTGTAAGTTTTATATTTTAATTAAAATTGTATTTTTTAGTGAAATTTTGTTACAACTGGCTGCTGTTTTTCGTACATTTTAAGTAAACAAATATCTGCTAGATACTTCGTTCGTCAATGGACAAACTGGAGCAACCATTATTTTGATAGGTTTAGCGCTTTGCAGGGTGTGACGTTTCAAGGTAACAGAGTTTTTCGAATAGGGATTTCGATACTTCTTCTCGCATATTTTTTCTCAAAAATGAAAAATTCAAACAAAATTTGTAATTTACTAAAATTTTCAGAATACCATGCAGTATTTACCAAATATATTATCTAAAGTTCAAGCAACCACCTCACTGATGCGGATGTAGGCTCAGCAAGTTTCAGAGTTATCTCGAGATATGAGTGGTTCAGTGGTTCCTCGTTACTCATGCTTCATTGATAAAATTACTTTATTATCGCCATCGTTGATGTCAACGTAATTTCGTACATTGTATGAAAAATACTTAGTGTCATATATATCGACTAGATTAGCTATTTTCAATACAATGTCATTGGCATAGCCCTCACCTCAATAACCACATTACACTTACTTAACGCTATTGGTATTAACCTAGAATGTGTTATTTTCTCAGTCACATTTTTCACACAAAAGACGGTTCACGTTAATGACTCATGAAACTGGGGATATTTTCAAGCGTCCCTGAACACTAAACTGGGTATATTCAATGTGAAATTCGCGCTTGGAATTTCATTTCTAAGAACACTGGAATAGTGCACTAAAACGCATGATGTATGGGTGACACTTAGGGGTCTCCATAAACTACCTTCATAATTTCGGGCTACTTTTACACCTCTCCGTGCCCCCTACTTTGTTGACGACAGTAGTTTTCCACACACTCAGGGACCTCTCCAACTGGAAAATAACGTTGCCCAAAATTCTTTCAAAACAGGGGAAATAGCGTGATTTTTCACATAAATATGGGAATAAATTCTTTTCCCCAAAACCCGCGCCGGAACTTGCGACTTACACGCTCATTCAGAAGAATCTAAGTTGGTCTTTACTCGATTGGTGACATCACAGCGAAGTAATGTGGCATTTAGTTCTCTAAAGAAGTAAGTAATGCCATGAGCATCCCCAATCTACCCCTTCTCCCTGAAACTGCGCAAGGCAACTTAGATTCTTTTGAACGAACGTGGTCGCTCGTACCAGTTCGGTGATTAGGGAAAGCATCTACTATTAAATAAAATTAATGTGAATACCGTATTCAATTTAACATGAAACACTTTAAATTCCTGGGGTTTCAAGGCGAAATATATTGCATTTGCAACAAAATAGTTCAATTTTAACAAAACAAAAAAAAGATTTTGTATCAAAGAGATGAATTTTTAACCCAAAAAGACAAATTTTCAACAGCAAAAAAAGTAATTTTTTACTGAACAGTTACATTCACAATCAACTTTAAAGCATAAGAGACGAATTTTCAATAAAGTAATTAAATTTGCAAGCCAAACAAAAAAGTTTTCGAAGATAGTTACATTCAAAATGAACATTAAATCAAAAGAGACGAATTTTTAACAAAATAGTTATATTTTCAATCAAAAACGACAAATTTAAAAAAAAAACAGTTGAATTTACAATCAATAATTAAATTTTTAACAAAAGTTAAATTTTCAACCTACTAAGATGCATTTTCAAGCAAATGATCGAATTTTTATGCAAAAAAGATTAGAATTCAAACAAAAATAGCTGAATATTTAAGCCAAAAATACCAATTTTTTAAAATTGAGTCGAATTTTCAACAAAAAAATTCATTTCCCGTGTAGAAATAGCCCCACTTCACCCTATTAAAATTCGGACACTAGTCGGGGGCTAGTCGGAGGAATTTTGTAGGCAATGTCCCTATTCGGGGACTGGTCGGTCCGTAGTCGGGTTCTTTATGGTGAACATTTCTAGTCGGGTGCTGATCGGGGACTGGTCGAGCTATTTCAAAAAAATCCTAATCCTCTGTGTAGGCTATTTTTATGTCGAAATTCCTAGGTGGGTTCTAGTCGGGCTCTGGTCGGGCTATTCTTGTTTTAATATAACATTTTTAATACAAATTCAACGAGACTTTAAGAATGTTCTTAATTGTCGTAAAATAGTCTAAAACACCTAAAAAGCAAAATATTACAGGAACGTTTTAAATAATTTGTTATTAAAAAAATTGTCGCAATACGCGATAAAATTTTTAAGTTCCATCGATACAAATTTTGAATGATCATTGAAAATTAGATTTGATGTCTTTATCAAAAGTTGTAAAATAGCCTAAAACGCGAAAAAATATATATATTACACGAAGAAAAATTGTAAGCGATTTGAATTATTTATTTAAAAATTATTTTATTTATATTTCTGTTAACCGTTCATTTGTTTTACATGTATATGATGTCATATAATAATAAAAAAATTAATGAGAAGAAAGAGTTGAAAAATTGTTGTCATAACTTTTTTGAGCTGTGCCGTATGAGGATGGTTTTTTCATTCACTTTGAATTCTCTAGGTATAGAGTAATGGATAAGACTACCGACCCGTAGAGTTAGAAATTTTATTTGTAATATAATGTTAAAAAATGTAATATATGTATTCATTCTAGGCAGGGCCATTAACATTTATAGACAAAATACTCGCAATAAATTATTATTTATTTTTTTAACATTTTTTGCTATATCTTTAGAGTATAGCAATAGTGGTACTGCGCGGGCGGTATATTTTCACCTGGGTAGTACCCGACTAGACCCCCACGAGGACAATTCGGGTCATCCGACTAGCCCCCGACTAACCCACCGTGAAGCTGCTGGTCGGGGGCTAGTCGGATGACCCGACTAGCCCCCGACTTAAAGTGGGGTCAACTGGTCGGGTACCCGACCAGCCCCCCATTTGCATTTCCATACGGGTTTTAAGCAAGAAAAATAACTTTTCTATCATAAAAGATGAATTTTTTTACCAAAAAATAAATTTTAAAACTGTTGAATTAAACGGAAAATTGTTGTTTAATGAAATACTTAAATCCTCAACTAAATAGAGACAGTTTTAATCAGGTAAGAATAATTTCATACCACAGAATATTCAACTAAAAAAAAAAACAATTTTTTTTCAACCAGTATTCAACCAAAAAGGACATATTTTTAACCATAGGAAATTTCATCCATGACGATTAATTCTCTACCAAGAAAAAAAAATTGTCAAGAAAACGAACTTTCAACAAAATAGTTAAGTTTACAACGGAAGAGATGAATTTTCAACTAAAATAAAGCTTCAAAAAGATATGGATTTTGAACAAAAGAGTTCAACATTCAGCCCAAGAGATGATTTTTCAACCAAGAAGATTAATTTTCTAAAAATGGAATAGTTACATTTTCAACCAAAAAGATTAATCTACAACCAAAAAAATAAATGAATGAAAAGAATGAATGAAAGATGATAAAATATTCCCTGCATTGAAGCGAGAAAAAAAACGATAAAAATGGGAAGTTTCTTGATAACACAGGGAATGTGAAGAATTCTTTACAAAAAATGTAAGAAGGGAGGAATAGGAAAACAAGTGTGAAGTCTGAAATATAATAGCGATTTTGAAATTTATTATGTTATTATCGATCCGTACCGTTCCAGGGCCATCTTTCGCAAAATTCGCAAACTCTCTTCAAATTTATCATCAGGAAACGTACTAAATTTTATCTAAGTTGGTAACTTTACTTTCAATGACCCCCTCTCCCCATCTTATTACCGACCCTAGCTTTTGGCGCGAACACCCCCCTCCTCCTCAAATTGTTAACGTAGTTTATAGACGGTCCCATTATGTGCATATCTCATTTTTATTTTCTTTAGTATTACTGAGATTTTTTATATCAAGTTTGCTTTATCTCAAATGCAGAAATGAAATTTAGATGAAAACTCAATTCTTTAAACAAAAATTAAACTGCAAGGAAAAAAACAACCAAAGGACATGCACACATGCAAATATCTTCATCCTTAATAGAGCACACATAAAGAAAGAAACTGAAAACCATGAAAATCTTAGTTTTCTGATGTGTTCTGGATGTTGAATTTTTTTTAAAATCTTTAATTTGTATTGTCATGATAAAGGTCTGAGAGGTCTTTGGAGGCTGCTTTTTATTTCCCATTTCTTTTTTTTTTTTTTTT
>CAKNWT010321040.1:0-12090 GCA_932066315.1 Andricus coriarius
CGGATTTTGCTTAATCCCTTGATCATAAAAAATTGTATAAATTGCGGCATCAGTTTTAATGAATTTAATAAGTACGTGCTTTTCCTACAAAAATACTCTAATGAAATGTAAATATCTGAGAACGATAAGCTTGAAGGTTATAATCTCTAAAATTAAGTCCACAGGATGCATGTCTTATATCATCCAATAAAGCATCAAGATATTCATCATTAGTTTTATTGTCGATCCAATTTTTCAACAAAAAATTATTCGGTTTTTCTTTGGATGAAAAAAAAAAGATAATGATTGTTTTTCCTCTCGTCTTATCCTTGGAGGTTTTTCTCAATTTTATTGGTGAATATGAAAATATATCTATAATTTTAGGTACAATTGTTTAGCTGTAAGCAAATCATAATTTGTGTGATTTAATCTGAAATTTCATGTTAATTTATTCCGGGGAATTCAGAACGTGTGTTATCAAAAATTGAATTCAAATAATGCCCGTATCAATACGGAATTCGTACAATAAGGAACGCTCCAAATTAAAGGTAGCATGTCATAAAGGCCTGACCAATTTTGGAAAATGACATTATTGGTTTTGAAAATCAAAACATTATCAAACACATTTTGATGAAATGAATTTTGTAGAGTTTAGTCAAAACTTTTCTGACGTAAGACCTTCTAATCTTGCTCACCCCCACCCCGCTAGTAACAAACAGCAGGTTTCCACAAAAGAAATCAGATACCCAGATCGTCTTACGTAATTTTTAAATAACCGCTTATAAAATACGGCATGACTATTGGCACTAAAATTCTTTAAAATAAATTGGGAAACCAAATTTTATTGTGTGATTATGATTAATCGCCTAGGTGTAAGGTAGTTTTTATTCAATCTCTTTTTGCTTTCCTGCATATGACCCTGCAGTTCCAATTCTCTGTAAGAGAAAAATATTCCGGAAGAAAAATCAAAATCCGGCAAAATATGCTGGAAGAGTATACACAAGGAAAATTCAATCCTCTGTTTCTTGTTACAGAGTTGAGTTCAGAGTTTGACTGTTTACCTAATGGTGAACCTATTTTTGGTGCTCGTCGATCCAGAACTTCTTTTTCTCCTGAGAGAAATCAATCTCCTAAAGGGTCTCTTCCATTTAATTACCTAGTTATTAAAATTTGATATATAAACATATTTATTTTCGATCTTTATAGCTTTAATAATAGGACATTTCATCCTGGTTTATCATCAAATCCATGCAATTGTATTATTTACATATTTCCTAATATCAGAAATATTATTTCCTCCTGGCAGACCTCAAATCTCGGTCAGGTCTTCTTTTCCTGTCGAGCGTCCCCTTCGTGCCAGGTCCAGGTCTCCTCCTGCCAGGATTGCTGCTGTACGCATATCTCGACTTACACTTGAACAACTAAGATTTGTTCAGCTCATTCCGACCACGAATCCAAACCGGCGATTCGAAATCCGAAGATACACTTTTCCTCCTGATACACCAATTAAATTGAGAGAAAGATATCATGTCTTTGCACCATTGCCAACCGAAGAACAAACTGTATTATCAACAACCAGTGGTGACAGCTTTGCAATATTGGAGCAAAATAACACAATTCTTCGTGGAGTATATACGCTAAGAGTGGAGTTTGGGTATCAGGTTGAAAAACGGGTGAAAATAAACATATACAGTGACGCGATTCAAGATATGACTCCAGAAGAAATCGAGGAAGCTCCCTTAGGCTCCCGTCGCCCAATCACAAAGATTTTTCAAATTTTAAATATAAACAATATTCCACATTATTAATCCTGTCTTAAAAAATCATATTCACGAAATATTGGATACATTTTTGTTATGTCAATATGATTTTTAGTGGCTCTTGCTAGTTTGTTCTCTTAAATTTTCTGAATTTCTGTAAATCACAATATTCAAATGAAGAATTTAGAATTAAAGAATTATCGTCTTCAAAACAGTAAATTTAAATTGTAAGTGATTCTTTAGTAATAAAGTCCTCAATTTTTGGACTAAATTTTTTGAAAATGACATAAGGATTCTATTTAGAACCCGTTGACCATATTAACTGAGGTTATCGGTACTTATCTGTTTATAAAGATTACGAATTTTATGCACCATCACTTTAGAAAAACAGAATTACCAATGAATAAATTTGTTTATGGTAAAATTGTAGATTTTTAAATATTTCTAACAAAATATTTAGAAACTTCTCAAGAACTTTCAGAAAAGTTTCAAGAGAATAAGAAACTGTTCTGAAAATTCCCAGGATAATTTGAAGCGATTTTTTATTATGAAAACTTAATTAGAAGGCATTATGTAACAAGATTATGTTTAGATTTAGACTAATTTGTAATACTCTTAATTGCTTTATACATCTTTAATTGTGTTTCTTGCTGGTTATCTGAATAAAAACTTGAAGTAAATTGAAGTTTTTCGTATTTCTTGAAATTGTTAAAATCCGTTGAAACGCCTTCACATAAAATTGATTATATTCACTTAAGGACTCTGGAAGCACTTTTAAATCTTTGGAAATCGTAATAATTCATAAAAACAAGTAGGAATCGTTCAACGCCCCTTCAATATAAATTAAAATTAGTTATTCCTTAAAATTGTCGAATCCTCAAAGATTCAATAAATTCCTATGATTCCTTTGATTTTTTACATCGGGGATTGATTTTTTGTATAAAGGTGTGGTTGTTATAACAAAATTTGTGTGCATTCAAGAACCCAAAAAAGCCCAAAATTATCATGTACTTTGTTTTTTCCAGGATACAGTTTTTGCGAAGTGGACGGTTCTTTCTATATAGCGTGGTAGTATTTGGATTTTTTTTTCGTGCGTTTGAGTGCTGGCTTGATTCAAGTCAGTACGTTCACTCAAATTTTAAATTTTCAAAAAACATAGTAGAGCTAACAAATCGGCAACACGGCCAAAAATAGCCCTAAATTCTGATACAATGAAAGATTACATGAATCGTGATATAACTTTTAACGAAGTTAATAACTCAATTCTTTTTCTTAATAAATTATTTTGATAATATGTAAATATTTAAAAACAATAAGCTTATGATCTATAAGATAACGCCTGTAAAAAAAGTGTACTATATAAGCTAATGAGGCAATAATATATTCATTGTTAGATCGTTAATACAATTTTTCATTACAAAATTAATCAGTTTTTGTACGTATTAGAAAATATGATGATTGTTTCTACTATCGTCTTATCCTTGGCGATCTTCCTCAATTTTATTGGTGAATATAAAAATATAATAAATTTATAATTTTAGTTACATTTACTAGCTCTAAGCAAAATATAATTTGTGCGGTTTTATCTGAAATTTATTCTGAATTTATTTCGGGGGAATTCAGAATGTCATTCGAAAATTAGATTATGGGCTGAAAACATAAAAAAATTCGCAAACACATTTTGATGAAACGACTTTTTTTAATATTATAAGATTTTGTTTTGCATGCTGAATTTGTACTTGGGCCTCAAGGATAATAACTGCTAAGAAATTTTAAAGCAAAAAGTAATTTCTCACTTTTTCTAAAATTGAAAATCGGATATTTGAAGCCAGTTCAAAGTTTTTTCATCACTTTCACACTTTCGCTATATTTTTCTTTTGATCAAATAGTGTAATCGCGTATTGAGGCGGCGAAATTGAATTGAATCTCCCAGTTGTACTAAAAATCCTGTAAAACAGCATAACCTGAAAACGGTCGAAATTGCGCAAACATTTTTTTATGATTTTTGACACAATTAGTGTTTTCTTCTTCTCCAATTTTATTATAGCTGTCATATTTAATTTGATTTCACCCCTTCAATACGCGATTACACTCTTTTTTATATTAAAATATAGCAAACAGAAAGCCGATATTCTCAATAGAGGCCACTTACTTCGGAGCCGGCGCCCGTCTCGGTAAAATTAAATAAATCGTTCACGTTTCATAAATTCATGGATCGAGTCTGGAAGAAGCTACCGGAAGTGGGCCGCAGAGGCGCCACTAAACTGAAAGTTGTACTTCCTATGGAAGTAGTTACTCTCACTTTCTCTCTGTTAATATATCTACTTCACATATTTTTATTGTTAATTAATAGGGTCTCTCATCATGATTTTTTGTAAAATTTACGAAATTTTATTATTTAAATATTTATTGTAATCAAGGTCTCCTCTTGCCAGATCACATTCTTAGGTCAGGTCTTCTCCTGTCGAGTCCTCTTTTCGTCGAAGGTCTATATCTCTTCATTTCAGGATTGATGCTGTACGCATAGCTGGACTTAGATTTGAACGAATAAGATTTGTTCGGCTAACACGAATCCGAAACGGCCATTCGGAATCCAAAGATACACTTTTCCACCCGATCAAGCAATTAAATTTTGAAAAAAATATCATACCTATGCGCCATTGCGAACCGAAGAACAAACTGTATTATCAACGCCCAATGGTGACATCTTTGCAATATTTAAGAAAAATAATATACAACCACGTGAAATATATACATTAAGAGTTGAGGGAGGATATCAGGTTGACAGACGTGTGAAAATAAACATGTAGAGTAACGCGATTCACAATATGACTCCAAAAGAAATCGAGGAAGCTCCCTTAGGTTCATCTGGCCCAATATCGAAGAATTTGAAATATTAAATATAAACTACATTTCAAACCATCAATCCTTTCTTAAAAGATCGTATTTGAGAGATCTAACATACATTGTTGCTTAAAACCTGATTGGTTGCATACTGCTCAAGTATGACTTATAGTGGCTCTTTGTAGTATGTTCTCTTTAATTTTCTGAATTTCTGTAAATTAACAATAAAGTCAACTTTATGAATTTAATAAGTACATTCCTTTTCCTAAAAAAATTCTCGGATGAAATGTAAATATCTGAGAACGATAAGCTGGACACCTAAAATATCTAATATAAAGACTACAGGATACATGTATTATATCATCCAATAAAGCACCAATATATTCATTAGTTAGATTTTTAAACCAATTTTTCATTTAACCATCAATCCGTTTTTTCTCGTACTAGAAAAGATGAGGATTATTTCTACTATCGTCTTATCCTTGGCGATTTTCCTCAATTTTATTGGCGAATATAAAAATATAATATATCTATAATTTTAGTTATATTTTTCAGCTGTCAGCAAATCATAATTCGTGCAATTTTATCTGAAATGTTATCTGAATTTATTTCGGGGGAATTCATAATGTATGTTATACAAAATGGAATTCGAAAAGTATCCCTATTGATACGAAATACGTAACATATGCAACGCTCAAACTAAAAGGCAGCATGCTATAAAGGTCTAATTTCTAATTCCTCACTTTAAAAAAAATTGAAAATGGGATATTTTAAGCCCGTCCAAAGTTTTCTCATGACTTATAAACATGTGCCCCGAGTGAAAAAATTTCCCCTTCATTTTCTCAAAACCTAATAATATATTTCAATTAAAGGCTTTTCATATTCATTAAGCCACTCAATAGCTAAAAATATAATACAGTCTTACTCCCAAAATTGGACGTTTTGACACCATCTTTATTTTAAAAACCGTGTGCCTCCAATAAGGAAACAATTTGAAACTGATTCATCTTCGGCACATTTGGTTAATTTTAGAAATTTAAAAAATACATATCCGAAAATTGGTTTTTTTGTTGAAAGTACAACTGTTTTTTTGCCTACAGGGCTGTTTTCACAAACAATATTTAAAATAAATTGAGAAACAGATTTTTTTTTGTATTAATATGATTGGTCACCTAGGTATTAGGTAGTTTTTAAACAATATCTTTTTGCCTTCTTGCTTATAAACCTGCAATTTCAAATCCCCGAAAGGAAAACATATTTCGGAAGAGAAAACTTAAATGCGGCACAAAATGCAGGAAGATAACATGCAAGGAAAATTTAATCCTCTGTCTCTTGTTGCAGAGTTGAGTTCAGAGTTTGACTGTTTACCTAACGGCGCTCCTATTCAGTTTGTTCCTCGTTCCAGAACTTCTTCTTCTCCTGAGAGAAATAAATCTTCTAAAAGGTTTGTTTCATTTATTTCTTTAATTATTAAAATTTACTATATTAATGTCAGAGATAAAATGAGATTAACTACTTCCACTTGAATCATAACTATCAGTTTTGTGGCGTCTCTGCGTCCCATTTCGGGTGCTTATTTCAGACTTGTCGATTGTCGAAAGGAAACGGTCCGAACCGGGAGAAGCTACCCGAAGTGGGCCGCAGAGGCACCGCTAAACTGATAGTTCGATGGGTCCTAAAAAAAAGTACGCTACTCACAGTGACGGATAGAATAGACGTAACGCGAGCTGACAAATAGAATCTACGCAACTCGTAGAGACGGATAGAAACTACGCAAGTAACAAAATGCAATTTTTCAGGAGACCGCGTTGAAAGTTTAATTAGTCTTCACAATTCAAGTGTAATCATTTCAGAGATAATAAAGTGTTCCTAGGGATCCTATAATCACCGAAAATTAGACTATAACCTGAACTTTACGTTTAAAACATTTTGTGATGTTTTCGATGTAATTGCAATAGTGTGGTGTTTGATCTAACCTCAAACTTTTTAGAAGTTTTAAATTCAATCGACTATTCTTGAATAATAAACATTAATCTAAATAATTTCTGATCATATTACTTCGATTGAGGTTAGGTTTATTATAATCAATGCAAATCATTGCCAGCAAAACTGGCGCCACGGTGAAGGTCAGAACAATTTCGGCCGAGTTACATACTTTCATCACGGAATCCACGTGCAAAAACAAGTTGCGTGAATGTATTATTTATTAATTAATACGCTATAAGCCAATAAATAGAAAAATTGAAGCGTTTTCATTACGGCTTTCAAAACACTACAACAGTTTCTGACGTTAACTCAAAATCCGAAAAAATGAAGTTAACTACTTCCTATCCGTCCTTGCGAGTTGCGTAGATTCTATTTGTCAGCTGGAGTTACGTAGATTCTATCCGTTACTGTGAGTTGCGTACTTTCTTTTGGGACCCATCGAGTTATGCTTCCTATGGAAGCAGTTACTCTCGCATACTCTCTGCTAATATATCTATTTTACATATTTTTATTTTTAATGAATAGGGTCTCTCATTATGCTTCATTAAAAAATTTACAAAATTTTAGTCTGGAATTAGTTTTGAACAAATAAGATTTGTTCGGCTCATTCCCAACACGAATCCCAACCGACGATTCGAAATCCGAAGATACACTTTTCCACCCGATAAACCAATTAAATTGAGAACAAAATATCGTATCTCTGCGCCATTGCCAACCGACAAACAAACTGTATTATCATCGCCCAGTGGTGACATCTTTGCAATATTGGAGAAAAATAATACCATTCTTCGTGGAATATATACATTAAGAGTTGTGGGTGAATATCCGCTTGCCAGACGGGTTTTTATAAACATATACAGCAACGCGATTGAAGATATGACTTCAAGGGAAATCGAGGAAGCCCCCAGGTGCATGTTGCTCAATCTCGAAGAATTTTGAAATAGTAAATTTAAACAATATTCCACAAGATTAATCCTATCTTGAAAAATCATGTTCGCGAAATCTTAGATACATCGTGGTTAAAAAAATTATGTGTTGGATACTGCATCAATATGGTTTTTAGTGTTTTTTGCACCATTACTTTAGAAAATCAGAATTCTTAATCAAGTAATTTTTCATGATAAAATTGATGATGATAAAATTTAAAGTGATTTCTTATCATGAAAACCTAATTTTAAGGCAATATTTAAAAAAATTATGTTCAGATTTACACTAACTTGTGATTACTTTTAATTTCTTTATACATTTGTAATTGGGGTACTTCCTGGTTATTTCAAAAAATAAATTAAAAAATTGATATTGCAATTTTCGGAAATCTTTTAAAATCCCGCAAATTCTTTGAAATAATTATAAACACGCTTGAAATCTTTAAAAATCGCACAAAATTCTTTACTATTCCTTGCAGTTTTTTGAAATCCCTTCATACTATTAAAAACATTTTATAATTCATTAATATAATTGAGTTAGCTAGAAATCTATAGAAAAGATTAAAAAATTCAGGCTTAGACTAACTTTTAAGTAAATTTTCTACTTTTTCTTTTATCTTTTTTGTTGTCGAAATTTGATCATTAGGTTCTTGGATTTTATTATGTTGATGATTTTTTTCTGACTTATTGTGTTAATAATTTTTGATAGTGCAAGGTCAGAAAGGGGACTTTATTTGTGTTCATTTTGAAAATTTAACTTTTATGCGCAATTCCGGAGTTTCACGCAGTTTCCAAATTTAGCTGAATTCCGAAAATCTGATATTTTTTTGGCTTCGGACACTCAGAAATTCTTTTCTATTTGTTATTCTTAATTTTCAGGGTAATAGTTGTTAATAGCGGAAAGCCATAAAAGGGATTGGATTTGTGTTCAACTAGAAAATTTAACTTTTCTGTATGGTAGCTGAGTTTCACGGTCATTTTTTTCCAAATTTGGTTATATTTCGAAAATATAAAATCTTTTGTCTGCCAACTCTTGAAAAGGCCGTTTATAATTTTTTTCTTACTCATTGGGGTAATAGTTTTATTATCTCCAAGTTTGCTTTTTACATAGGAGTTTAATTTTTGAATATAGGGGTGGTTAAAAATAAAAATGTTGTGTATTCGAACCTCTGAAGACAGATTTTGCTTAATCCCTTAACCTTGAAAAATTGTATAAATTGTGACTTCAGCTTTAACGAATTTAATAATTCCTTTTTTCCTACAAAAATACTGTAATGAAATGTAAATATCTGAGAACGTTAAGCTTGAATGTTATAATCTCTAAAATCAAGTCGACATGATACATGTGTTATATCATCCAATAAAGCATCAAGATATTCATTAGCTACATTGTCGATCCAATTTTTCAACAAAAAATTATTCGGTTTTTCTTTGGACCAGAAAAGATGGTGATTGTTTCTCCTCTCGTCTTATCCTTGGTCGTTTTTATCAATTTTATCGGTGAATATAAAAATATATCTATATTTTTAGGTTTATACTTTTAGCTCTAAGCTAATCATGATTTGTGTGATTTAGTCTGAAATTTCATGTTAATTTATTCCGGGAGAATTCAGAATGTGTCTTATGAAAAATGGAATTTAAAAAGTGTCCCTATCAATACGAAATTCGTACCATAAGGAACGCTCCAATTTAAAGGTACACGGAGAAAAATGGATGTTTCAACCTAACATCTAGATGTTCACGTTTAACATATTTTATGTTTAACTATAGGACAGCAATCTAGATGTTCATAGCTGTTTTCTGTAGATCTTAAAAAGTGAGATGTTACTCTGTCACATCCAAAATATTCAACTGAAACATCCGAAATATTACATGTATGGTTATGTCAAATAACGGCTGTAAATACTTGAAGAGTTTACTTATTTCTGATCATTTAAAGAATTAATTGATAACTTATTTGAGAATTTAAAATTAAACTTTCATGTTTCTACATAAACGAAGAACAGATAAAGGACATGAAATGTTGATCAGATGATACGTTCAGTCAAGTTCAGGTTATGTTTAATATTTGTAATTTAAAATAAAAACGAGGTAAGTAAGCTGAGAACGAATGATCTGTAATCAGCATTTAAAATTCTATCTATTTTAGGTTACTTAAACTCAAATTGTATTTTAAATTTACAAACATTTTGTCAAATGTGTTCGAGTCAATATAACCTCAAACTTCAAAACCTTGTTCCGCCGTGTAGAAAGAAAAAAGTCGTTATCCAATTTTAATTGAGGATTGCTAATTTTCATTCTTTGGAAATATTCCGAAATTTTAATATTCCATAATTGTAATATCAAAAATATATAGCTGTCAAATATAGTCCTTAAATTCCAATGCGCTATGCGTATGCGCTAGGACGATTTTACCATCTGAACGTGTTTCCGTTTAACATAAAAATATGTTTACGCCTAACATCTCAAAAAGATAGTAGATGTTCGGCATGAATATCTGCATGTTAGGCGGTACAATCTTACCCTTTTAACATCTACATTTAAACATCCATTTTTCTCCGTGTAGCATGCCATAAGGGCCTAACCGATTTTTGAAAATGACATTATTGATTTTAAAAATCAAAATATATTCAAACACATTTTGATGAAACGAATCACTATAAATATTATTGAAAAAAAAATTCGTTCCCATGCTATAAACGACTAACTATGAATTGGCGCTCAGGCCTGAAGGCTGATAATGGGCGACAAAGAGTGACCGCAAAAATAATTCTGAATTCGCCCATTTTAGCGCCCTCGAATTCGGGCTTCCAATCTATACTAAAAGTTAGTTTATCATGAGGCATTGATCCTCTGAAAGTCTTAGGTTGCTTATACTATATGTTTTCTAGATTTAATGGCCCAAATTGTAAGTGCAGAGTTAGATGAAATTCTTCATACGTCAGCCAAATAAGCCCCGGAAAAAATTTTCAGGGTCAAAAATCAATATATAAGTTGAATTGTTTATTTTTTAGTAATAGCTTTAATGCTTTCACGATGATTCATTATGATAAATTTAAATTTAAAATTAAAGGCTTTTTCGGGTTTCAATCGTGTGCAAAACTACGAATCTTCCGACGTTTCGTGAAAATTGCAGTTCACTTCTTCAGGGCTGATTTGAAACTGAAGTTTCAGGTTATTTTGTTCTTACATACATTCTCTACGATGCCTGTGATTGGCAAGAGCGCCCCATGGTAGGGACTGCTCGAACTTGATTGGCCAATCAATTTTTATCCAGTAGACTCTTATCTCAATTTTCAAGGTCAAAGAAAGATTCAAATTATCTACTGACAGGTAAAGCAAATAGAAAACTTTGTTTCTCATAATAAACTATCTTTTAGTATATATTGGGAGCCTGGATTCAAGGGCGCACAAATGGGCGAATTTTCCTGTCATTCTTCTGAAGCGGAAAGTAATTTCTCACTTTTTTTAATAATAAAAGATTCGATTTTTTAGGACTGTCCAAAGCTTTTTTATCACTTTTAAACAAAGAAATTCTTTTTCCTAAATTTTCTCGGAACCTAATAAAATTGTCCATTCTTTAGAGTTAAGTCAACATTTTTGTAACGTGAGACCTTCTAATCTTGCTCGCCCCCCCCCCCCCCTCCTAAAAAACAGTAGGTTTCCACAAAAGAAACCAGACACCAAGATCGTCTTACGTAATTTTTGAATGACCGCTTATAAATTACTGCATGACTATAGTCACTAAAATTCTTTAAAATAAATTAGGGAACCAAATTTTTTTGTGTCATTATGATTAATCTCTTAGATGCAAGGTAGTTTTTATACAATCTCTTTTGGTTTCCTGTATATGACCCTGCCGTTCCAATTCTCTGAAAGAGAAAAATATTCCGGAAGAAAAACTAAAATCCGCCAAATTATGCCGGAAGAGTATACACACAAAAAATTCAGTCCTCTGTTTCTTGTTACAGAGTTCTATTCATAACCCGTTGACCATATTAAATGACGTTATGGGTACCATCACTTTAGAAAATCAGAATTACCAATGAATATATTTTTTTTATGGTGAAATTGTGGATTTTAAATATTTCTAACAAAATATTCAGAAACTTCTCAAGAACTTTCAGAAAAGTTTCAAGAGAACAAAAAAATGTTCTCAAAATTCCCAGGATAATTTGAAGCGATTTTTATAATGAAAACTTAATTAGAATTAATTAGAATTAATTGTGTTTCTCGCTGGTTATCTGAATAAAAAATTAAAGTAAATTGAAGTTTTTCATATTCCTCGAGATTGTTAAAATCCGTTGAAACGCCTTCACATAAAATTGATTATATTCCTTCAAGTACTCTGGAAACACTTTTAAATCTTTGGAAATCGTAATAATTCATAAAAAAAGTAGAAATCGTTCAACGCCCCTTCAACGTAAATTAAAGTTAGTTATTCCTTAAAATTGTCAAATCCTCAAAGATTTAATAAATTCCTATGATTCCTTTGATTTTTTACATAGGGGCTTCATTTTTTGGATAAAGGTGTGGTTCTTGGAAGACAATTTGTGTGCTTTCAAGAACCAAATAAACAAGCGCAAAATCATGAT
>CAKNWT010321041.1:0-14754 GCA_932066315.1 Andricus coriarius
AAATGGTGTGCCAACCTTATATTCCGCGGTTGGCTCAACCATGACAAGTATTGTTGGCCCAACTGTGCAAAATATGGAGGGAATGCGTTATCATTACGCTGGTTGGCCCGACCATTGGCTCACACAGTTGTGCCGACCTTACAAAGGTTGGCCCAACCATGGCCCGACCGACAATTCGCACCTGGGTTACGTCTTTGGTCAATTCAGCTCGTTTATCTATAGTACCACATGGATCTCCGCACCATTCCGGAATGTCTAGTACACGGATTGACCTTATGGCTGTGGATGATTTAACTAATGTACAAAATTATTCTCAACACCCAGTTCCCTTCCTGTCTGACCATGATCTTATTCAAATACATTACAATTTCAACTCAAGTATAAATCACGCCCCGCATTAAAAAAAATTCAGAAACCTCAGTAAAGTTGATGAGGATAGGTTGTTCACTCTGCTCTCTGAAGCTGATTGGAGAAGTGTATTTTCTGATAGAAATTTAAATTCAAAAGTAGAAAGACTCATTAATATATTAATTTCAGCATTCGATGTAGTGGCCCAGTACATGATTTTCAAGCGAGGAAAAAAACTTGTCCGTGGATATCGGAAGAGATTAAAAGTCTCAGAAGGGAAAGTATTCATAAAGTATAACAGAAAGTATTCTCAAGCTAGGAGGACTAATGACCAGGCCCGATGGAAGCAATTCCGTGTCCTTATGAATCTAGTTCAAACTAAAATAAGGGAATCTAAGAATAAATATAACCATAATGCAATTGTTAACAAGAATATGGATGCAAATATCTGGAAGGTCCTTCGGCGGCTTGGAATTCTTCCCTCTCAGAGTCCAACCTTTGATCAGAGCTACCCGGCAAATGACTTTATGAAACGCTTCTTGATTGAGCCTTTACCAATTGATACTACTCTCTTATCCAGTGAATTACCTCCCTTTAATGATTCTTACTTTTACTTCTCTTATATTGGGGCAGACTCTCTGCTTCCAGTAATTGCCAAGATAACCTCAGGGGCTATCGGTATTGATGCTTCCCTTAAATTTAGTGCTGATTTAAAAGCTGCAATAGATAAAAATGAAGTAACGATTGTTGTATTTTTTTATCTTTTCAAAGCCTTTGAGTTGGTAAACCATGACCTTTTAATCAAAAAATTGAACAACCTCAATATCTCTAACAGTACCATTAATTGGTTCAAATCTTACTTAAGTAATCAATTACAATGTGTAGCAAACAGTGATGGTCTTCGCTCTGACTGGAATGAGGTGATCAGTGGGGTTCACCGGGGCTCAATTCTTACCCCCAAAATGTTTAATGTGTTCACATGCGACTTTTCAGCTGTTTTACGATACAGCAAATATCACCTTTATGCTGATGATAGCAAAATATCTCTCTCTGGGCCTCGTAATACCATTAGGGACCTACTTTTAATGGTTCAGAAAGATATTAATAACGTCTGTAACAGGGTAGTATCTAATGGTTTGAAACTCAAGCCACAAAAAACATATGCTCTGCTAGTTGGATCCTCCACTCATAATCCATATAAAGTTCTGTATTCTCTCCCACCTTTGTACTTGAATGGTCTTGTTATTGATTTTTCTGATTCTGTCAATGATCTTGGTTTGATATTTAACAGGAGTCTTTCTTGGAAAGAGCATGTTGAACTAATATCACGCAAAACCTTCAGAACTTTACATCAGCTAAGTCGGAGTAGGGACTCTTTGTCTACACAGTAACAAAAATTATTCAAAATGATACCGAAATCAACATCATTATGATATGCAACAAAAATGATACCGAAATTAAGAGCATTTTGATCGGCCGCAATGAATGTTCGACTTTTGAGATCACAATGATCTGATTCGGGATCATGTATCAAACCAAGATGGCCGCCGTTCTTGGAGTACTGAAGCTGATATGCGAGCTTTTTATGCTTTCTGATCGTGCAGTGTACTTGAAAAGTAAAAATATTAACAAAATATGATATTAGAGTATATCACCTGTTAAGTGTAGTTATCACTTGCATGGGGTTAGATAAAACTTTTAGGCTATGTCGTTGTGACATCGCCACTCAAAAATTGGCGGCCATTTTATTCAGTCCGACAAATGACACTAAAAGCAGATCAAAATGATCCGAATAGACAGATCATTATGATCTCGAGAGTCAAATGATCGTTGGAGCAAAATGATCTGCAACAAAAATGATCCTTTTTTTTTACTGTGTACAGCCACGCGAATCCACCTTGTAAAAGCCTTGATTCTCCCTCATTTTAATTATGGGTGTGTTGTATATGATGAGATCTCTGATGACCTTAATTGAAAACTTGAATGTGCTCTCAATGCCTGCATTCGTTTTATCTATAACTTGTCCAAATTCGATCATATTTCTGAGTATAGGGAAAGAGCTGGATTTATGACAGTTGACAAAAGAAGACAATATTTTATGGGTTATTTGCTGTACATGATCTTTGAAAATGAAAAGCCTGTATATTTATTGGAATTGTTTTTTCGGGATAATATGAATCATCCAGGTCGGCCTGGGCTACGCGAGAGTGGTCGTACCCTGGCAATACCTGCTCATAGAACTTGTTTAATGCAAAAATGTTTTGTTATTAGAGTGAGATGGCTTTGAAATAAACTGCCGAATAGTATTCGTAATGCGCCTAAAATACTTGCATTTAAAAATATGTTCTCTGAATTTCTAAAAACTATGGGTACACCTTTATTTGATATAACTCTATGGACTTAGCCTGTATCTTGTTTTCTCTCTCTATTATATTCAGTTCCATTACTACTTTTTTTATTCCTTCATGTTCTTCTTTCAAGAGATGTGATAATGTTATTATTTTATATTTTCTCTACTTATATCTTAAGATAAGTTTACCAACAGTGCCATCTTAATATAAGATTTGAGTAACTTCTTACAGCATATACTTACATGAACTTACTTACATTTTTATAATCGGATAATGTTGTTAAATGTACATTTTTAATATTATACCGGGGTTCTAAAATATTTACACTACACTCTAGATTCTACATTTATATATTTATACATATTTGATACTCTGTTCAGCTTCTAAAGGTGCTTTATAGCCCTGTGAGCTTTTTTCTCAATAAATAATATATATATATATATATATATATATATATATATTTGAAGCCCTATACAATTCTTTGTGATATAGGAAAATTGATTACAATACATTATTGAAAGTCTTTAAAATCCCTCAGAATTACTGAAATCTTCGGAAATCTTATCAAATCTCTTAAAAATCCTTTAAATTATTTGTAAATCTTGGAGATTAAATCAAATCCCTTGGAGTTTTTTTCAATATTCTAAAATCTTATAAATCCTATGAAATCCTTTCAAATCTCTTGAAATTTAAGGAAATATTTCAAAAACGCAGATTAACCCTTCATTGTTTTGAAATTGTTTGCAGTTTATAGAAATATTATAAAATGTTAAGAATTTTTTTATATCACTTGGACTTCCACAAAATGTTTAAAATCTTCTAAATTTCCTTAAAATGTATAAAAAACCTTAAAAATCTCTTTAAATAATTTAAATCGTCAGAAATTCTATGAATTGCCTTGAAATTTGTTGAAATCCTTTTAAATCACTGGGAATCTTTCAAATGATTTTTCATCTCTTTCAAAAAAATGGGGGGATGGCTTTTAGGGATCGTCTGCAAGACGTTTATCGAGTCGGTTGGTGAGTCCCAATCCACTTCTGAACGCTATTTTTTACAAATAAATAATAATATGTCCATTTTTTTTAACCCTAATAGATTTAAAGGAAAGAAGCTCGGCTTTTGCCAGACTAGGAAAAAGAACCCTAAGTTCGAAAAAGTTTGATGAAATTGTTTGTCTCTAAGAATATAAGATTCTGTGGCAAGGGAAGGCCACTATTACAAAAATCGATAAAATTAAGATAAATATCAAAAAGAAAGAAAAGCTATAATATCGTATGTACAATAGGTTGTTAGGTCATACTGGTTGAGTTCGGGCAGTGTACTATTCGAATAGAGAGATAGTTTTAATTTTTAAACATGTACTCATAAAGTTGTATATCGAGTGAAGCATTGCAGGGTTTATATTTTACAATAAGAAGTGAAGATTGTTCTCGGTTATCATACCAATGATACTCAAGAAATGATTTCTAATGGGCGAGTAGATTGGACATTTGATGAGGATGTGTAAAAGATCTTCATTTTATCTTAGATAACTTAATTGAAAACTCTGTTGTGGATCGATTACAGTTGTTCCAGCTTTAGTGGTCAACTTAATGATGAACCTGAAGGAAGTTCTTCATTGAGCGAAAATGCGCTTAAAAAGGAAAGGAGCTTTGAATAGGAGATATTGTTGGTGTAGCGCATCATTGTTTAAAATTTTACTGTATATATATTAGGTTTCGGCTGGTTTTATCATACAAAGTTTAGGATAGCGCGAATCTTCCATATCGAAAATCCTTGTAGCCCAATTCAGCGCCATTTTTAATATTTGGTATGGCACACAGGGTAGACCTAGTTCCAATCTGACAACGAAGTCAGGCGTATTTCTAGATATGCGCAGAAGATTTTGGAACAAACTGACATGTGCTTTTTCGAAGACATCTAAATAATTTAATCCGATAATGTGGGCCGCATACAATAAGGAACTCTTTATAATAGAGTCATGAATTTTGGAAATGGAAGACCATCAGGAGCACTTAGTTCTAGTTACAATATTGAACGACGAGGCTGAGTTGGCTCTGCTAACTGATGCATGTGCAACTAAGTTGAAAGTACTTGTTCTAGAAAAAAATCGTGCTCAAGTATTCAAAACAAGGAACAATTTCCAAAGAGCTGTCATCATATTTCAAACCTAGGAGTTTTGCGCTGATCCGGCCTTTCTTGAATATAGTGCATTTAGTTTTGTTGTTATTAACCGTGAGTTTGTTTATATTACAATACTCCTGGAGAGCATTGGGTTTTCTAATTGCGTCTATTTTAGATTCAGCAAAAATAATTAAATCATCCGCGTAAATCAGCACAATAATGTACGTGCCAGCCATGATTCTGACACCCACATGACCTTGTTGTCTAAAAAAATCTCGATATCCGAGGTTAAAAGGTTAAACATGATTGGGCTCAAAATCTCCCCCTGTTAGAACTTCCTCAGTGACCGACAATTCCTCCGAGAACTCGTTCCCCACATTAATGCAAGTTGAGGCTCTCTCATACATACTTTTTAGAATTCGAATTATTTTTGAGCTGACCCCAATATCTAATAGTTTTGAAAAGATGTGAGAGTGATTAACCGATGGGAAAGCTCTTGAAAAATCCACCAGAATGGCATAGATATGTCTATTCTTTTTTTGTAAGTAAATTTACGAAACAGATGCCAAATTGGAAATATTATCCATTCAGCCTCTACCTCGGCGAAAACTTACTTTGGCTTCCGGAATAATGTGACACAACGACTTTTTATGTATCATGTGCGTCAAAGATCTTTTTCATTCGAGCCGTATATATTCAGTTCCAAGTATTTCATTAAAAAATGTTTCGAGATAAAGAAGCCAATTGGGCGGCAAGTTTTTGTAAAAATTATTTGAGATTCAATCCGGCTCCGGAGCCTTATTTAATTTACTTATGTTCATTGGAAAAAAGATTTTGTTAGCTGTAATTCTGGTATCTAATATTGGATGTCGCACATCTGTAAGCAATGACGGTGACAGACGTCTAGGAAGTGTCAGATGGAAGAAGTTTTCCCAAACTTTTGTAGAAAAGATTGTAGATTTTATTTTTAAGCCTCTGAATCTATTAACAGTGTCCCAGACTGTTTTGCTATCGTTGGCACTCTCAAGGCTCGCCAGAATATTGGATTCAAAAAACACTTTTTTCTTAGCTATCAGTGCTTGGTACGATTTTTTAGCTTTGACATACATCAACTTGGCCTCATCCGAGAAATTAGCTCTGCTGGCTTCTTTCAACGCATTAGAAAGATATGATTTGCGTTCTCGACCATCAGAATCAAATCAAAGTTTGTCACGGTAAAATTTCTCAGTAACATTTTTTCTCACTAACCTCATCTCTGCTTTTTTGGCGCTGTCGATAATAGCCTCGGTAAGGTTCGAATTAAGATAATCTATGTCTAATTTCTCAAAATTAACCTCTGGTCTGTGAGACCAGTATAATTCGTTCGAAAAGATCTCCCGCTTGTCGTCTGTCCATCTCAGAAACGTCAAGCTTTTATTTTTGTTTACATTCAGCGCACTTTAGTCACCAGCTGAAGTGGGAGATCAACAAAATGAGAGTAAGACCGGGAAATGATCAGAGATATCGGTGGATTGATCCACCTTCAAGTCGTTAAGTCTACTTAATGCCTCAGCATTGCACCAAACCAAATCATTGACACTTATACGGAGTGCGTGGAAGCGCTGCTACAGAGTATAGGGTGGGTCAAAGGGATGGTAGGGAAAGTTAAGTTGGAGGGGAGGAAGGAGAAGGAAGTGGTGATTGTGGAGTTTGAGAGCTGGGAAGAAAAGTTGGGGGTAATGCGAAATAAGAATAGGATAAATGATAAGGGAGCTTTCATCGATCACGATTTGACGATAAAGGAAAGAGATGTGCAGAGAATGCTGTACTACAGATCTAGGAGAGAGAGAGGAGTGAAGGGAGATCAGCGAAGGTAGGATATCAGAAAATAAGAATAGAAGAGAAAATGTGGGTGTGGGACGAGGAAAAAGAGGTGCTGAAGGAAGTGCAGGGGAATTTGTTTCGTAGCAAGTAGGGGGTGGGGTAGTGCAGGGTAGAGGAGTAGTGAAGGTGATGTACTGGAACGTGGCAGGGATAAAGAAGAAAGATGAGGAGTTCTCAAGGTATATCCAAGAGTTTGTTGTTGTGGGAATGGTAGAGACTTGGGTAAAAAGAAAGGAATGGGATAGAATAGAGCCAAAGCTGCCAAGGGGGTATAGGTGGAGACTCTAGGAGGCGCTCAGAGTGAAGAAGAAAGGAAGAGCTGATGGGGGAATCATAACGGGTGTTAGAGAAGGATTAGAGGAAGTAGTTCATGGAGAGGAAGAGGGGGAGGGAGTGCAAATAAGAGAAGTAAAGATAGGAGGGGTAACGTGTAAGTTTGTGACAGTGTACAATAAGGATGGGATGGAAAGAATTAAAGAAAGGGTGGAAGAATTGCTAGGTGAAAGAGAGGAGGGTATGGTAGTACTGGGTGGCGACTTTAATGCGAGGATCGGGAGGGAAGGGGGCCTTTACAGGGAAAGGGAGGGCTTCGAAAGGAAATCGAAGGATAAGATAATAAATAAGGAGGGGGAGATTCTAAGGAACTGGATGGAGGATAGAGGCTAGGCGGTGACAAATGGTATGGCAACTGGGGACGAAGAAAGAGAATACACATATGTAAGTAAGGGGGGGTTTCGGTGATACACTATGTAGTTATCAATATGCAAGGATGGGAGCAGACGGAAAGATTCGCAGTAGAAGGGAGGGTAGAATCGGACCATCAGTTATTAGGGTTGTGGATAAGGGGTGAGAGCAACGGAAGGCAAGGGAGGAAAGAAGGGTCGACGAGGAAGAGGGTGAGCTGGACGAGGGAGGCGATAGAGAGGTATAAGGCGCAGTTACGCAAGTTACGCTTTGGAGGGGAGTCGGTTGAAGAGATATGGGAGAATTTAAAAGAGAAAGTGAAAGGTTGCGTGCAAAAGAAGGTATTCAATAAGGAGAAGAAAGGAATGATGAAGTCGTGGTGGGATAGGGAATGTAAAAAGATGAAAAGGAAAGCGAAGAGGAAGTACAAGACGTGGAAAGAGGGTACAGCAAAAAGGGTGGAGTACGTAGAAATGAGGAAGCAGTTTAGATTGATGTGTAAGAAGAAATAACAGGAAATGGATAAAGATCTGGAAGAGGAGTTAGCAAATGTTAAGACAGAGGGGGATGTCTGGAAGATAATAAATAGGTTAAGAAAGCGTAGAGTGGGGATAAGTGAGAAGACAGGGAGTAAGGAGTGGAGGGAGTTTTTTAAAGAATCATTTCAGGGGTCAAATTCAAGGAAGAGGAATGGTGGGAGTAGAAGAACGCGGAAGGCAGAGATGGAGGAGTTGGAGGATAAGGAGATGGATAAACAGATAAGGAAGTTAAGAAGGTCAAAAGCAACAGGGCTGGATGGGGTGGAGAACGAAGCACGGCTGCTTATTACACAAGAGGTGAGGGAGAAGCTGAAGCAGGTAGTGACGAAAGTATGGAGGGATGAGGGATTCCCAGGAGGGTGGACAGAAGGGTTAATAGCGCCACTGTATAAAAAAGGAGACAGGAATAGACAGGAAAATTATAGAGGCATTACGCTAATGAATACAGCGTATGAAGTATACGCGATGGAGGTGGCGGAGTGGCTGAGGAAGGATGTCGAGAGGAAAGGAATATTCCCGGAGACAGATGCGGGCTTTAGGACGGGTAGGAGTACTATCGTGTATATTCGTATATTCGTGGATCTCGAAGGCGCATTTCCTTCGGTGGATAGGGCAAGGTTTTGGGAGGCGATGGAGGATAGGGGAGTGGAGAGAGGACTGATCGAGAGGGTAATAGAGATATATGAAGAGACCAAAGATAATTTGAAAGGGGGGAGGGGATTTCGGAGGGATTCTGGATGGATAGGGGGTTAAGGCAAGGGTGTCCGCTTATCCCAATGCTTTTTGCGATTTTAATTGCGAATATGCAAAGTAAGCTGGAGGCCTGGGTGGTAGGAGGAGTCAGGAGGAGTCAGGATAACAGCAGGTTAGATCTGAATGCGGAAAAGTCCAATGTTATGCTGTTCAGAAAAGGAGGTGGGAGGGATAAGGGAGGGAAGTGGAAATGGAAGGGAGTGGCGGTGCAGAAGGTGAAGGAGTTTGTGTATCTGGGCTTCTCGTTTCGGAGGAATGGGGGAGTGGACGGTCACATAAAAGAGAGAGTGAGGAAAGCAAATGTGGTGACGAGGCAGGTGTGGGGGTTGGGAAAGAAGTTATTCGCCGATGATTTTGAAAGGAGAATGAATTTTTTTGACTCTTTAGTGATGAGTGGGCTATTGTATGGAGTAGAGGCATCGGGGTGGAAGGAAAGTGAAGAGGTAAATAGGACACAGGACAGGTATGTAAAGTGGACATTGGGGTTGGTAAGGAACACGCCTAATTATATTGTCAGGAGGGAGACTGGCAGAACGAGTGTAGGGATTCTAGCGGGAAGTAGTGCGTGTAAAAAGAGGAGAAATTTTTGGAAGAGGGGGGAAGTAAGCTGGTTAAGAAGTGTTGGTGGGAGAAGGAGAACAGGAGAGGTGGTGGGAGGATGGAGGCTGAAAGGGAAAGGTACTTTAGAACGAATGAACTACAGATGTATCAAGTGAAAAGGATGCACGAGGAAGGAAGGAAGATATATGAGTTGGTTAAGAAAAATGGCACATATAGAGAGAGAATACAGCAGGGGAAGAGAGAATAAGAGAGTAAAGGTTTAACAAGAATTATGTGTGGATTATGCCAAGGGCGAGAGCGCAATGTTTGTGCGAGAAAGGAGAGAAAGGAAGTCAGGAGCTTATAGCGAGGATGAGACGTGGGTACATGGAGGATTAAATAAGTTCTGGCTCTCTAGGGAAAAGAGGATTTGTGCAATGTGTGGGATGGGGTATGCAAAAGTGGAGCAGTGGTTGGAGGATTGCGTAGAGGTGGAAAGAAGTGAAATGAGCATTGAGGTATTGATGCATGAAAGGGGGGACAAAAGGGCAGTAGCATGGGTGAAGGGAGTGTTGGGTAGGATGGAGAAAAAGGGAAGGACCGAGGGAGAAAAACGGAGAAGGAAAGATTGTAAATAGGAGAGGAAGTAGATATAAGTAGTATGTAAATATTGTGAATAGTAGATAAGTATTAGGTAGTAGACGTGGAAGCGAGAGAGTAGGGACATGCGAGCGAGGCGAGGAAGGCAAGGCGATAAGAGCGTGCGATCCTAGAGTTAAGGTATGGAAGGATGTTAGTTTTAAGGCTTAGTTTAAGGAAAATTATGTAAAAAAAAAGAAAGCGTAAGCAAGTCAATTTTTTAAGGCCAACAGGCTGAAGAATAAACGTTTATACTACTACTATTGACACTTGTACCCCCTGCATTAACAAACATAAAGTGGGCTGGATTTTCATTCCGCGATCTACCATTTAAAAGATAAAACTCACTTACCTCCATCAGTTCTAACTATGCCAGCCCCCTCCTGTTGTGCGCAACATCGTGACTCTTCCCGAACATTGAAAAAGTGTGAGAAAACATATCAGGTGGACCCTGGCTCAATTCCACCTCCCTGCAGTTGAAATCGCCATATATACTGATAGGAACGTTGTTGTATTTCTCTGACAGAGCACATAAGGTTTCTTCGAAAAGTTTTAGGATTACTTCTGTATCTACCGTCGGGTTAAAATAGCAGATTTCTACAATGAAATTAATTTTATTTGCGCTATAAATTCGAACGAAAATCTAATACTCTGATTTATCTATGAGCTTACTATTATAATAAAGTTTATTTATGAAAAGTGCTAGGCCGCCACTAGCTCTACCTTTTGAATTTTCTTTTAAATCGTTAGAGAAGAAATTATTATTTTTATTATCCGCGTACAAGTTTCTGGGAATTTGAGTGAGCCAGGTTTCGACGATTCCTATAATATCAAACTTATCATAATTAATTTGTTTTTCAGGAGTTCACAGGAGTTTAAAAATCTTACATAACCATGACAGTTCCAGAAGAAGAAGTTTGTAGTATTGTTGTCTCGTCCTGATGTATTTCGCTCATATAACCATTTGTATTTTTCTTCTTCGTCTCCCTGGTTGATGATAGCCGATTGTGAAAATTTCCTTTCGTAAGATTTCCCGCCTGCTCTTTGATAATAGCTGGTGGGTATTCCGAGGCCTTGCGCTTCACCTTTCACTGTATGCCGCTTTCTTCTCTCGTTTTCCTTTTTTCAAATGGTTCCGCCTTGTTCCCAGATAATTTGGTACTCTGGATTACAGACTCCAAAGCTGACAGATCTTTGGACTCGAATTTTTTGCCATCTACACCACCGTCGAAAATTGTGCGAACGACTCTTGTGAGCCCTATCAAAAATCACTGCTGACTTCAAACCACGATATTTCGGTGAAAAAAAGAGGGAAATTTTTTCAAAAACCTCAAAATTCTACGACATCAAGTCCCAACTCTTATCTTCAATTTAAGCCCAGAAAACTTAAAAAATCTTCATGGGTATCCGAGATATGATTAAAAATGTTCAATCGTATCTGAGCTCAATTACCCACAATTTACACAATTACTGTTCAATTGAGCTCAGATACGATTGAACATTTTTAATCATATCTCAGGTACCCATGAAGATTTTTTAGGTTTTTTGGGCCTAAATTAAAGATATGATTTAAGGCTCAACGTCGTATAATTTTGAGGTTTTTGGAAAAATTTCCCTAGGTCGTGCTAAAAGTTGAATTTGAGGTAGAAAATTTGAGAAAATCTTGAATTTTGTTTTGAAACTTCTCACGTGCTGTATCATTTTTAAAAAGTACCACTGGACGTGGAATTTCATAAGCTTTCCACCTGTTTTAAGAAAAATTCCCTATCTCTTTTTTGCATCGAAATATCGTGGTTTGAAGTCAGCAGTGATTTTTAATAGCGCTCACAAGAGTCGTGCGCACAATTTCCGATGGTAGTGTACATACATTATATTATAACTTAAGGAAGCTTTCAGGTCACAATTTCCAGCCTCCTTAAGGTATGGAAGCAAAGTCTTCCTTTCAGTTTCGACTTTTTTAGTATGGTCCTCCGCAATGCTGATTCCAGTGCCGCGTAATTTTTCCAGCTGCGATAAGATTATTTTCTTATCCTTAAAGGAACGTAGCTGAGTTAGGAGGGGACGGGGTTTGTCCCGGAATTAATAAATTAAAAACTATGCAATTTTAATTTTTAATACTCTACATTTAGAAGAGTTCCAACGTTTAAAATGTTTTTTTTTTATTTTTTTATTTTTTTTTATTTATGTAATCCATATTTAAATTGAACATTTTTTCAGGTATGAATGATACTGCCCTTTTGTCCCCTCTGTCATGCATCAATACCAACATGTTTATTCCACTCCTTTCCACCTCTACCCACTTCTCCAACCAGTGCTCCACTCTTGCATACCCCTTTCCACACAGTTCACACATCCTCTTCTACCAAGAGAGCCAGAACCTATTAAAATCCTCCATGCACCCACATCTCATCCTCGCTATAAGCTCCTAAATTCCGTTCTCTCCTTTCTCACACAAATATTGCGCTCTCACCCTTGACATAATCCACACATAGTTCCCGTTAAACCTTGACTCTCTTATTCTCTCTTCCCCTGCTGTCTTCTCTCTCTCAATGCAGTTTTTCTTAACCAACTCATATACCTTCCTTCCTCGTGCATCATTCTCACTTCATACACCTGCAGTCCATTCGTTCTAAAATACCTTTCCATTTCAGCCTCAATCCTACCACCCCCTCTCTTGTTCTCCTTCTCACACCAACACTCCTTGACCAGCTTACTTCCCCCTCTTCCAAACATTTCTCCTCGTATTTATACGCCCTACACCCCGCTAGAATCCCTAGACTCGTTCTCCCCATCTGCCTCTTGACAATATAATTAGGCGTCTCCTTACCAACCCCAATTCCCACTTTATATACCTCTCATGTGTCCTATTTACCTCTTCACTTTTCTTCTACCCCCACACCTCTACTCCATACAATAGCACACTTATCACCAGTGAGTCAAACTATTTTATTCTCCTTCCAAAATCATATGCGAATAACTTCTTTCCCAACCCCCACACTTGCCGCATCACCACATTTGCCCTCCTCACTCTCTCTTTTATGTGACCATCCACTCTCCCATTTCTCCGAAACACGAAGCCCAGGTACACAAACTCTTTAACCTCCTGCACCGACTCTCCCTTCCACTTCCACTCTCCTCCCTTATCCCTTCCACCTCCTTTTCTGAACACCATAACCTTGTACTTTTCGGCATTCAGCTCTAACCTGTTCTTATCCAGGTATCTTCTCAACCTCTTTAGTATCACCCTTAAGGCCTCCTCGCTTCCTGCCAGCAACACTATGTCATCTGCATACGCTAGTGACCAAATTCTAGCCCCTCCTATCCCAACTCCTCCTACCACCCCGGCTTTTAGTTTACTTTCCATATCCGCAATTAAAATAGCAAAAAAACCATTGGGCTAAGCGGACACTCTTGCCTTAACCCTCTGTGCATCCAGAATCCCTCCAAAATCCCCTCCCCTCCTCTTACATTATCTTTAGTCTCTTCATATATTTTCCTTGCCCTCTCGATCTGGTCTCTCTCCACTCCTATATCCTCCATCACCTCCCACAACCTTCCCCTATCCACCGAAGGAAACACGCCTTTGAGATCCACGAAAAACGCGTACACTCTCGACCCGTTCTTCGCTAATTCTCTATCCACCACGTGCTGCAAAACAAGATATTGTCGATAATACTCCTACCCGCCCTAAAGCCCGCCTGCGCCTCCGGAAATATTCCTTTCCCCTCGACATCCTTCCGCAGCCTCTCCGCCACCACCATCGCGTATACTTTATACGCCGTATTCATTAGCGTAAACACTCTATAATTTTCCTGTCTATCCCTGTCTCCTTTCTTGTACAGGGGCACTATTAACACTTCTCTCTACCCTCCTGGGAATCTCTCCCCCCTCCATGCTTTCTTCACTATCTCCTTCAGCCTCTCTCTAACCTCTTGTGTACTAAACAGCCATGCTTCGTTCTCTACCCCGTCCAGCTCTGCTGCTTTTGACCTTCTTGACTTCCTCATCTGTTTCTCTATCTCCTCATCCTCCAACTCCTCCATGTCTGCCTCCCGTGTTCTTCTAGTCCCACCATCCCTCTTCCTTGAATCTGAACAATGAAATTATTTTTTTTAAACTCCCTCCACTCCTCACTCCCTATTTTCTCGATTATCCCCACTCTACGCTTTCTAAACCTATTTAATAACTTCCAGACATCCCCCTCTGTCATAAATTCCCTAACTTTTCTTCCAGATATTTCTCCTTGGCGTAGATGGACGCAGGCACACTAGTCCAGTCCAAAGCTCATGCCAATCGCTTCAGAGTACCTATTCATAGCGTCCACAAGGATGTTAAGATCCCCTTTCGAGGAAGCGAAAAGTTTAAAATCGTCCTTGTATAAAAGGTGGTTGACCTTATATTCTCTTCTGTTCGGCGGGCCGCATGGGTATCCAAAGCTTTTGTCTCGGAGGACAATAGATAGAGGCAAGAGGAAGATGCAGAATAATATCAGACTTAGAGAGTCTCCTTGGAACACCCCTCTCTTATATGTGATATAGCTGGTAGTCACTTGTCTTTTGTCAGATGTTATGACAAATCTTGTCCGCCACAAGAACATAAGCTCTTTTATGCATCTCACTATTTTTGAATACACCTCCAGACACTCAAGGAGCTTTATAAGTAGCGCATGGTTTGTGTTATCGAATGCCTTACGGAAGTCAATCCTAGCCATGGACAGATTGCGTCGATACCTGATCGAATCCTGTGTAATACACCTGTCTATTAACAGGTTCTCCCTGCAACCTACTAGCCCTCTATTGCATCCACGTTGTTCAACTATTGCACTCCATACCGACTCGATAGATGTTAATATCCTCTCTTTGAGGATGCCAGTGAATAGCTTGCAGCTGGTGTTTAAACAAACTATGGGCCCG
>CAKNWT010321044.1:6292-17862 GCA_932066315.1 Andricus coriarius
CTTTCGATAGTCTTCAGCAAATCCTAGGAGCATACTGAGTGCTATAGTGACACCGAAGTATCCCTCATCATTGGAAGACGTTTCGTTACTTGCGGGGTGTCGAGCCATCCTGCATTTTCCATAAAATAAATTTTTCCAGGGGTAAGTGAGACGTAGCTTTTTATGGTGCTAGTGCGACCGACATTTTTGCAACGATCAATCTCAATACCATTTAGCTCATAGCGAAATTCATCAAACATATAGCAGATGGCATTGCTCACTAGTGCTGTACCAGTAACAGCTGTTGCTCCATCAGGTCTTGTCAGTCTTCCATACACATGCAGTGAACTTTTGCTGGGTAGTATACATAAATCTTGGTGCTGGACAGCAATTCGAATTTCATCACTGTTGTCGAATGATGATGAGGCATACGGCTGATGTGCATGAATCTCATAGTTAGCTATGGATTCATCGCATCTCACTGGTGTTTGAATGTTTAGTATTTCTTCCATTTTCGTTGCAACAGAAGGAGATAATAAATATCCTGAATGGTCGTTTCAGTTTCTTTTTCCACGAGGTTTGATCTTTAGACCAAGCTGTATTAGAAAGAGCACGTTTTGAGGTATTAGCGCTTTGCATGCTGCATAAGAATTGGCTTTTGTTTGGCATGTTGATGCTCTTATATAGACTCCTTTGCGATTATACACGATACCCATTGTGATGATTTGACGTGTAGTCGTATTGTTATAACCTCTCCTCGAAAATTCACCAAGTCTCCGTCCTGAATAACTATACGGAGCTGAATTTGATGTGTTGTCTTCACGGCGATTGGGAGGTAAATGACGTGTGACGGTACTTCTATAAACTTATATCCTGGAGGTACAACAGGAAAGAATTCATGAATCGTGTGCACTTCACGATCGTTGATGTAAGCTCCAGTAGTGATATTGCACTCAATTCGCAGAGCATTCACTTTGAGAATAGCCACAGGTAGATATGAGTATGAGTCTTATTAGCTTCGTGAATACGAGGTGTGAATCCCAACAAACGTCCAATAGAATCGTTAAGTTTAAAGTTCACTTCACGATCACACTTTATCTCGCTGCGCAATGTGTTATTATTTGGCTTAATCGCATTGAATGTGAGCATTTCAACGATTCCAAGTGCATATTTCTTATGAGGAGAGAGTTCGTTTGATGGAAAATACTCTGAGTCTAGCATCGAAGGGTTTCCTGTTATCGTGAGAGTAAATGATTCATCCATGACGGTGTTCTTCTCTATACTGACTTTAGTGAGTTCATCGCCCACTCTTATATAGAGAGTATTTATCTTTTATATGCAGTTGTCCAGATAGAAATTTTAAGCACAAGTATCCACATTCAACACAATCATAATCCTGATATCTGTCATGATTGTATTTTATCACGCTACCAAAACCTAGGTAATCTACAATATCCGAAGGTGGACGCAGATTACCGAAACTGTCAAAGTATAGGACATTATCACCGATCTTTGTATAACTTACACGGTGGGTACCAGGGCCGTAACTATCATCAAGGTTAACAATAGCTGACTCAATTTGACGAGGTCCCTTTACTGGTAGTTGATTACGCATAAATACTCCACGAAAATGTGAAATCTTTAGAGCTTTCGCAT
Source organism: Andricus coriarius (assembly GCA_932066315.1). NCBI lineage: Eukaryota > Metazoa > Arthropoda > Insecta > Hymenoptera > Cynipidae > Andricus > Andricus coriarius. The sequence continues at coordinate 7,928 of CAKNWT010321044.1, forward strand.
GCTTGAAAAGATCGGCATCAGTGAGTGCATGGTGAGGTAGCTTCACTACAAGTTTTTTGATGCCGGTCTTAGACGAAGTCCCTGTCCTTTTCGGTAAGGTTTCATATGAAGACCTAATCCTTTTCTGTAGGATTTTAGCTGTAAGCCTTTTCCTAGAGCAATAGCTTCCATTGCATTGTTATGACGTTGAGCTTCTACCAGCTGTTTTTTGGCTGCGCTAGCATCGTTGAGTGCCTTAGCCACACCTGCTGCTCCACCAGTAAGAGCTCCAAGTGCGCTGAGTCCAGTCAAAATTGGAATCAGTGGCAAAACACCACCAACCTTCGAAGGTATTGGCAAGACACGTGTATTTTGCACTTTATGTTTATCGCCTACGCTTTTGACAGCTTCCTGTGCACCTCTGATTGCGGACTTGATAGCCACTTTTGCATCACTACTTCGATTCATTGCTTCCTTAGCTGCATTCACAACCTTTTTAAATGCTATTAGCTTATTTTTTAAAGATGATTTCCTCTTTGATTTGGGTTTCCTCTTTGAAATAGGTTCCTTCCTCAATCCTATACCGAGTTTTGCTTTGACATTCATCACGTTAGTTATTGCCAGTGCTGCCGCTTTCTCGTGAATCCCAGCGTCTTAAGCAAAAACACGCTGCCAGGCTTTACTGGCTAGTACACGATCAGCAGCATTTCTTGTTTCAACGTTTTCACGATTTTGCGAATATGCAATGACGTGTTCTTTGCACGCTGCGTCTAAAGGATTGATACCAGGATCACCTCTAGCAAGTCTTTTGGCTAGCTTAGTACCTGGATCACAGTAATGGTAGCCAGGCAAGTGCAACTCAAACCGCAAGTTGTTGATGACTTTGTTGACCAATCCTTTACCTCGATGATGACGACGTGACACTTTGTTTCCTTTACGGTGCACAATCATTCTTCACTGAGTGAAGGCTAGCACGCAACTGATGTAAAAGCTATGTAAGGGCTGTATTTATAGCTTTCACGACAGTCGAGTTCAAGATGCGCTTCAAGACACAACCCGTTAAACTTCCGGTTGGCAACTTTGTCACTCTAGTCCAATCAGAGAAGAAGAGGGTGAAACGTCATGGCAGCCTACTACCAGACAGCATTCGCGCACTATTTTGTGGACCATCAAATTGTGGCAAGACAAATACATAACTTACCCTAATCCTAAACCCAAACAAATTCTTGGAACGGGTGATGTGGCCTGTGAGAAATAGGATAACATTAGAGCCTTTTTCTGTATGGGTAGACACGCTCATGTTGACAGTTTCTAATTATGTCAAACTTACGCCCGAATCACTAAAAACCTAGTTCGAGATAATGTAAATCTGCTGATACTTTTCAAGCAGGATGAAAGGAACTTTAGACATGTGTATGACGATCATGTCAACACTGACATGAGTTATTCTCAATTTCGAGAGTTATGTTCAGCATGTTGGAAAACTGACAAGAATGGATTTGTTGTTATTGATAAGGATAACGATCTCGACAAGGGAAGATAGAGAAAAGGATTTGACTGTTTTATCTTTCTATAAATACAAGTTATGTAGTGGAAATGATATCATTATATATTAAGACATTAACACGTAAACACGTAAACATCGAATGCTAAAAATGGGTAAAGAAGCCACTGAAAAGATAATGAGTGAAACGTTTAATCCAATCGTCATGCCACTGCAGAAACTAGTTGACATATCTAATCCTTCAATTAAGAAGGAAGTTGAACAAAATGAGTCTGGAATAAAAAAGTATGAGGAGAAGGAGGAGGAGGAGGATGACAACGCTTCCTTTATGACTGCTGATGCTGAAGAAGAGCAAGATTCAACTGTGCTTGAAGAAGATGCTACAACTGAGCCTGCTGATAGTTATGAGCATTTGACAAACAAGTTTCTCAAAATGCTGCAACAAAATAGAAAGCAGTATTTAGATATGGTTTATGATGCGCGTAAGCTCAGTGATGGCAGCCTTATGATTGGTGACAAACCTATTAGTTTTGAGGGACCATATATTCACGTTGATGGTAAACAGTATCCGAAAACAGTTGATCTGTTCGAACTGCTGTTTAGAAAAACTCCCGAAGAGTCATCTATAAGCACTAATGACCTAAACAATTATAAGGAAATATTGATTGCTACAAATTCACACAAGAAGCGTTACAGCCCAACTGAACCTATTCATACCAGCCGAGATATCAAGTGTAAGAACTTTATTTCAAAAATGTTCAGCGTATCACGCAGACGATCCTCTACTAGTGGCGGTTCCATACCACGCTATATGGTAGCAAGAAAAGATGTGAAGACTGGCTATGTCTACTGGGACTATCCTAAAGAACTAGTTGATCGTCTTCGTCTACTCCTAGCGTCTCAGGCAGCTGGCAACCCGAGTCACAAAAATGAAATTATATCAATCATTGAGGAACTGCGGGAAGCTGAAAGCATATATTAAGAGTGTACTCACAACGCTATCGTTAGTAGCATAATGAGTATCGACGTGTTTGGACGTCACCTGGATCGAATCGCTGCAGCAAGCCGTGGGCCTCCTGGTGTTGGATTCAAGATCACCTCCGACGGCCATTACGACGTAGATCGCAAGAGAATTTGTAACGTTAGTGAGGCCAAAGAACAATATGACGCAGTCAATTTGCGAGTTGTACAGCGCATTGTACAAAACGAGATACTTACATTGTATCAAGTCACGTCATCTATGCGAACAGAGATTGATAATAATAATTTGATGATACGTATACTCGAAGAAACAATCAATGAGAAACTGAAAAACATGCAGATTAAAACCCAAAAAGATTTGTTAGTCCATAACACTGAACTCATTGCTCACTTGGAAGCTCGATTAAATGCAATCGAGAATGGACAACGAGAAATTGATACTAGTGACAGAACTGCATAAACCTGCTAGAAAGAATTATCCACGTCGTCGCGTGGAAATGCGTGGCAGGCAGATTTGGTTAAAATGCTACCCTATGCCCGTGAGAATAATGGCTACAAGTATTTACTCACTGTTACAGATATTTTCACCAAGTACGCCTGGGCGGTTCCTGTTAAAAGCAAGAGTTGACCAGATGTCACTTCAGCATTGCAATCTATACTTGTGCAGGGTCGCGTGCCAAAAAACTTACACACCGATGAAGGCAAAGAATTTTATAATTCACATTTTAAAAATCTTATGCAACGATACGACATCAATCTCTACTCAACGCATAGCAATCTGAAAGCGTCAATCTGTGAGAGATTTAATCGCACGCTCAAGAATAAGATGTGGCCACAATGTAGCTTGAGAGGCAACTATAAGTGGATCCACATTTTGCCTACTCTTATCTCCAAGTACGAGGGTTGCCTTTTATATTTTGAGCCTAATAATGAAAAGACAATAATTGATCATCGAAAATGGCTTTATTGTTTTTCAAAGTATTCCCCCTGAAACTCAACACACTTTTTCATGCGCTTGAACCAATTTTCGAAACATTTTTTCCACTACGATTGAGGCACCTCCGAAACATGCATTTTGAACGCATCAACCGCTTCTTCAGGCGTCGAAAAACGTTGACCTCGTAATTTATTTTTTATGTATGGGAATAAAAAAAAGTCATTAGGTGCTAAGTCAGGGCTGTAGGCTGGATGACCCATCATTTCGACGTTTTCAGCCCTCAAAAAGTCCCTTGCTGCAGCAGATGTGTGAGAGCTCGCATTGTCGTTGTGGAGGATGATTCGTCTTCGGCGGCTGATTTCCCTCATTTTTTCAAAGATCTCCGGTAAACAAATGGTTGTATACCATTCCGAATTGACCGTCCGACGTTGCTTCAACGGCACAGTTCCTACGTGGCCGGTTTTTCCAAAAAAACAGGCAACCATTTGCTTCGAAGTGCTTCGTGCGCGAACAACTTCTGTCGGATTTGGCTCATCTTGGAAGATCCACATAGTCGACTCCTGTTTAGTTTCAGGCTCATAAGCAAAAATCCATGTTTCGCCACCTGTTACGATGTCATAGACAGCTTTGAATCAGCGTGATCGAATTTTTTCAGCATTTGTTTTGACCAATCCACACGAGCCTTTTTTTGAGCGATTGTCAAGTTATGTGGGATCCAACGGCAACCAATTTTTTTGACAGCCAAATGTTGATGTAAAATTGCTTGTACGCTGGTCCCACTAATGCCCAAGGATGCCTGAATCTCACAATAAGTCACATGACGGTCTTGCATTATTAGTTCACGACAGCGTCAATTTTCTCTGGGACAACGACTGATTTTGGGCGACCTTCACGACTTTCGTCACTGAGCGAACTGCGACCACGATTGAATTCGTTGTACCAGGGTTTCACAGTGGCCACGGATGGAGCTTTATCGCCAAAAGTCGAAGTGAGTTGATCGATGCACTCTTGTCTTGATAATCCACGTCGAAAATCGTAAAAAATCATCGCACGAAAATGTTCACGATTCAATTCCATTTTTTCGCTGAGACAATATTTTCAAGTCACTGAAAACAATACAGGTTATGCTCAAGTGACAAAACTTTCTGAAGAAGGACATGGTTAAGAAGGTTAAACTTTCGATTGGAATCGTCAGATGGCACCTGTAAACACTAGTATTTCCAAGGCTCAAGATATAAAAGGCAACAATACCAAACATCGATCAATCGGTATAAAGCCAAAAGATATTACTACCGAGGATGAAGAGAAGCTGATTCAATGCTTAAAAAACTGCGAAATATACCGAGGAGAAGGCCAAAGTTCAAAGTTGGTGACAAAGCTCGAATCAGCAAGCACAAGCATGTTTTTGAGAAAGGATACACTCCTAACTGGAACAACAGAGATATTTACTGTGGATCGGATTATGTTATCAAATCCAGTGACGTACATCACTGGTGGATTCTATGAACAAGAACTTATTAAAGTAAAACATGCAGACATATACCTTGTAGAAAAGGTGATCAAGAAACGTGGCAACCAAGTCTTTGTAAAGTGGTTAGGTTTTGATAGTTCTCATAACAGCTGGATAGATAAATCAGATATGTAATCAACACTGTGCAATGTTGAATCAACTCTATGCAATGATGAATCAACGTTGAATCAATGTTGAATCAACGATGAGTCAATGTTGAATCAACATATTGCGTTCTGGATTGGATACTCAAATTTCGCAAGGATTCGATGTAATCGTCGAAGGTTATACTTTTTCTTACAACAGCTGCTTTTACACATTTAGCTTTTTTAACAAAGTCCTCACCATTGACACGGATACTGTACATCTTGCTCCGCAAACGAACAAATTCCGTGATTATTTCACCATTACATTCATCTTTCATCAAACTTTAAACTTTGTTGTTTCTTTGTGGCATTCCGAAAACATTGTCTCGAGGGTAATCTGATGTGTCGAATTGTTGAATATTCTTTTCCATATCTTCTTTCATCTCGGTGTAAATGTCTTGACACTTCACTTCATATATTAAACTATCAGTGTCAGTATACAAGAGTTTACAGTTGTCACGATATTTTTTACGCATGTAACCGTAACGAAAATCATAAATTAGGATTTAAGACACATCCAGCACAGTCAGACCCACATAGATTGGCTTATTAAACAAAAATTCTGTCTTTCTTAACTCTATTGCCATAAGATTTTCACTGAAAATTGCTCGGCTGTGGAAGTTCGGTTTAGCTATGAGGGCTTCTGCTCCATATCTACCCTCCCACTTCATCACGAGTTTCACGTTTATATGCTTTCGTATATTCTCCATTGTCTTACCGTCAACTGCATTATTCATCAATTCGTACAAGTTCCTTTCCAATTAATTTTTAGCTTGTGCTCTCTTTTCAGTATTGAAATCTATGTAACTCTTCAGCCATGTTGACTGATTAAATTTGAGTATTCTGTGAATTTTGATTAATACAAGACCGTTTGCAAGAGCATGCTTGAGAGCTCGGTGATGGAGAACGTACTTTTGTTTCAGTAGTAGAGTAGTTAGAAGCTTCTCCTGGCTGGATCCCAGTGGTTTCGAGTGTTCTGGACAGAACGGTAAATCATTATACTCATCGTAAAGCTCGGGTGGACAGCACAAATCAACTTCTGGAATATAACCAATGGGTGAATCATGTGGAACATTGAAATCAAAGTTTTCCAAATTTGTAACCCACTCGAAGCCACCGTAAGGAAGGGGTTGTCCCATTGCCCAACCATACAGGCTGTTTGCATCGAAATATACAATGTGGACGATCTCCCCAGTTTCATTGAAAGCTATCATATACTTGTTGTTGGCCATTGCGTATCGGTTGGGGCATTGACTCACTCCACCCTTTTTACCATTTTCAATCATCAATAGCATATCAACATCACTGAGCAGTTTCAATCTTACCCCTGTATATTTAAGCATGGCGTCCTATGTGAAGCCAGGAGTTGTGTAGTAATGTGCTGGATCTAGACCGTAAGCCATGAGACACTGTTCTCGGAAATTTTCAAACACATCAGCCAACAACAACACGTCAGTCTTCATGTATAGTTTCACGTATTCACCAAGGGTTTTGACACTGAATGCGCAACATGCCTGTTGTGCATGTTCATAGTCCTCATCAGATATTGATGAGTCATTTAGGGTAATGTGAAACTTTTCTTTTGGTGGAAGCTGGTTTTCTTTCAGTCTCACCCTCGAGTCTAGGTATTTTATAGGGGAGGACACCTTTCCGCGTTAGAAGTTCAACTTTTCCTCTCTCAAATATAGAAAACATTGCACTCACAATTTTATACTTAGTGAGATACGATGCTATGTTTTCCAAGGATGATGCCATGAATCTAAATAAGTCGATGAATCAGAATTTTATCTGTGTTCCCTGAACATATTTCTTAAAAGATATGTATTTTTCCTTATTTAATGCGAGAACTTTTACTTTTCCTTCACATTATGTGGCAGTGTCACGAATGATTAAGTGATCATCGTACCAATCAAGTTATGGAACACAACTGGTAAGACATTGGAGTCTTGATAAGCTAGATTACAGTGTTCATGCGCGGGACCTCGATATTTTCCCGTCAGATGACAGTGATCGCGGACCTTTTTTATCGGTGGATGTAGGGCTTTCTGACAGATATGACAAGTAGTGGCTTCAAAGAAAGTTTCCTGTTGCGTTGGTGTTAATTTCTGCATCGGAACTGGAGATGTCCGTATTTTCTCACAGTTATTTGCAATTAACTGTAACTCTAGAGCAAACCACTTGGCTGGTTCCACACCTTCAGGACATGAGTTGTAGAATGACAGTGAATCATTGTAGTTGCACTTGAACAAGTAACCGATGTCAAAAACTTCATGTTTCTGGAATACTTTAGTGTCTGTCATTTGTTTTTGTACGTCTTCATTTGGTATTAATAGGGACTCACAATCGGCATATATAATGAATGGTACTTTTTCTCTATGCTTGAAATTTTTTAATTCAATGATATTTATACGAGGTTTTGGTAGCACTATTTTACAATCATTCACTTTTTTACAATCTTCCCTATGAGCCAACAACTTCTCTATTTTTGAAAATTAGTGCAAGCACCGCACACAGATATGTTTTCTTCCATCATGTTTCGACAGCTGGCAGCTAACTAATCGAGAAAGATCTCTGACCCATACATAGTGGAAGTTGAAAGACTGGGTTCTGCTAGCCTGTTGATTGCTGTCTTCTTCTTCATCACTGCTGTCTTCATTTACATATTCCTCTTCATCTCGGAGGAGGTTTACATGAGTTTCCCCTCACCTGTGAAGTGAGATGAAGAGGAACCACTATCAAGTTTTGCTTTTTTTTTAATCAAGCCATAAATATTCACTGAAATGCCATTTTGTGCTTTTTTTCCTGTTAGGTGGATATATGGCTGATAATATAGCCCACCCGAAGCACTCGTTGTCATTCGTATTTTGCACGTTAACACATGCTTCTTTTCTCTTGATCCGTAGAAGAAGATCAATGTAAGAGCTGCCTTTCATAGGGTTTAGTTTGTTGATATTCACTTTTAATTTCACAATAGAGTGTAATGTCCATCCAGAGTCTTTCTCTTGAAACTTCTCCATTTTAGTCAAGATAGGGTATCTTGCGTTGTTGGTAAACCATCATTTCAAATCAGTGGTGACGTATATCTCTTCATTTTTTCATTTGAAATTCTTTACTTCAGGATCCTCCTTACCAACCTTCAGATAATATGCATTAAGCACAGTGTTGATTTTAAAAGCTCTATGTGTACGCAAGGATCGGCCTACATGTATTACAAACAGAACTTGGGCGTCATCAAGAAAAGCAAGAACATCCTTTGAACCAGTTTGGCTACAATGCATGTTTTTCCTCTACTCTCGAATGCTTTGTCGAAGTCAATCCACTGCACTCGATCGTTAATGTCACTGCGTTTCTTCTGAAGTCTGCTTACCTTTTTGGTGAGGAACTCGAAACGAGCTTTAAGACATTCCAAATGTTCAATGATATTTAGACACTTTCTTTTCGGATTTATTGACAGTCGTGGAATACATGGCAATTCCTTTCGCACTGTTTTTAAATACAATATGCACTCTTTCCTCCATCGGTTAACCTTGTTTAGTTGTACGTTCCCCGATGATGATGATGAAAGCAGGGTCAGCGCTTCCTCGATATCAGGAATAAGTTTTACGCACTCTTTTTTTTTTACTAGATATAGACCGGATAATTTTATATTTACTATTCACTTTCACTGAACTGCATCGCACAATGGAATGACTGCACACCACTCTGATGGAGCCTTTTATTGGTTGCTACCTCCACTCTACCAATACTTCTAGAGGATTATAAAACTTAAGGATTCCCCTAGCTCTTCGGAGTTCGGACTTCTTGGTAACCTAAGAACACACAATAAAATCAAGCTATTAGCACAAAGCAACACGAAGAATATTTTTCAGTGAACGAATCATAACTTACTTTTTTTCTATTGAGACTCTTCTTTTCAACCATTACCACTTTTTTTTTGTCTTGAGACACTTTTATTAGTTCAGTAAAATCCAAACTGAAATGCGCGCCTCTGGATATGGGATTTTCAAATATAAGTCCCCACTATGCCCTACCGGGACAGGGAGCATGGGGAACCCCACCACTAGACGCCGTGGCATTTACCTGAACTTCGGCGTCACACTCTCGCGTTAAAGTCGAGATTACACTTATCGACTGTATGTTTAAAACCGACTGTGGGTAAATTAGCACAGAAGTAAACCTTTTTGCGCCTTGATCGTTTACCGACTGCGGTGGTCCTCATCTTAGAGCGGGCACGAAAAATGACTTGACGGTGGCGCCATCTGTTGCCGTTAACAACTTATCGACTGATGGCATATTATAACGAAACCATTATCGTTGGTCGTTAAATGACCGGTCACTGTTTTACCGACGTTCAGCTTGGAACCGAACCCTGCCGCCGAATATTCCTTGTTATACTACTAATCATCTTCTTCGACGGACTTCGTCTTCAAAACTGTCGGCGTTAAACAAGGTATCTGCGACTAACATGCTTGCCGTCCCGGTTCTATTTAACTCGCTTGAGGTGGTTCAATGGACAAAGAACGAGCTTATGGCCTTGATATCGCCACGCGTAACATCATGCATATGCATAAGAGCTTACATATCAATTAGTCCGTTTTGCGATTATACATCTCACGCCGTCAAGGCTGACCTTTGAATCTCCAATGTGTTCATAACCGAATTGTTCTAAGTACAGCTTACATCGTTGCAAATGAAAAAGATCCTCTCGTAAAAATGGTCAGGAATCACGAGATGATTCGCACAGGAGCGTTCCTTTAAAAAGCCGCATAGCAGGCGGCTGAGACCCTTGGCCTCAATTTTAACATCAGGATTGAGGAAAGTGCATTACTCCAGCTAGATGCTTCACTTCTGAAAGCCCTAGTGAAGAAAGCAAAAGTT
>CAKNWT010321045.1:7643-18929 GCA_932066315.1 Andricus coriarius
TGGATTTTCGTATTGGGTTTTTCAAACCAGTTCGCATTTAAGCGAAAAAACGATAAAAAGGGGAAAAAGGAGAAGATTTTTGAAAAAACAAAAAATATATATATACCATATGTATATGATTTACTTGTTAAATAAAATCATTATTTTCATTTTTTAAGCATTTCAACAAATTGTTGTTAAGATAAAAATCATCATTTGAGAATTATGGTTATTCATGATTCTAGCAATATTTTGCAATGCCAATAAACAATTTAGGAAAACAAAATTAAATGTGCATCAGTTGCAATATGGCAAAAAATAGACTTTTTTATTACAATGCAATATATTTCTATGAAGAAGCAAAATGAGTTTTTCAGACAAAGTGAAAAAATAACTTTGTATATACAACTTATATGAATCAATGCTGAAATATTTAATTTGTACTTTTTCTGTTTCTTTTTACCAAGATTATGCAACGAACAATTTTCTGAAATGTTTTTGAAAATAAACCAGAACCGTTAGGTTTACGGTTAGACTATAATCATCTAATGAACAATTTCGCGAAATCAAATCAGGATATAATCAGTTATCACAATTGAAGATATAAATTATATGTATTTATCTATCGTATCTATTGGATTCACAATACGAAGATAGGAAAATCAATTTAGTACAGTTACGCAATACATTTGTTAGATAACTTGGAAGCGCTTAAGATATAAAAGAAAACATTCAATAATTAAACTTACAAAGTAGGAAATGAATACATTTTATTCCTATTTGAATCTATAATATTAATGAGTACAAAAAATAAATATTTTGTTTTAATAAGAAAACTAAACTTGCATTCCCTTCTTTCAGAGTTTTATGCATGCCTTGCCATATCTTGATATACCGAAAAGGAGCAGGGCGTGGGTTGATAAGAGTGGATTTGATATATCTTTATTAGTATTTTTTGTATTGACGCGTTGACGTTGAATATTCCGAGCGCGCAGAATCAATTTCTTCACGGACTAAATCTGACGCTGTGATTCATGAATTCATCGGTGGGAATTTAATGACATTCGGTGCACTCACTTTCGAAAGGTGAGCACCAGCTGCAAACGTCTGTATAACAAATGTCATTAAGGATAATAACCTTCGAGGCAAAGAGAGTAAAAAGTCATTTTTTATGGTATGGGAGAGAAAATAAAATGGACAAATTGAAATATTGTAACTAACAGAGTCTTGTTTAAAACTCTAAATGTTTTCTGAATGTCATCAAATTGAAAAATGTTTTAGTATTAGTAATTGAATGAAAAATGTTTCATGTGCAGCTAATTAAAATTTAAAAGTTTCTTAAATCAGTGTGTCTAGCGTTTCTTTCCAAAAAAATTCCAGGACTTTTCCAGGCTTTCCAGGACAAAAAAACATTTTTCCAGATACCTTTTTTTTACAATGAAAAAATACTTTTCACGAAACTCAGTAGAAACTCCTACGCCGCTAAAATCTGATTTTGTGGTTAAAAATCCGTTTTTTGGTCATTTTATATTTTATCACGGTGAAAAATTACGACGTTGCAATCGGAAATATTCAAGAGTTTCTCATTTTTTCGACTTTATAACAATTTAATGATATTTTTTCAATCAAATTCTTTGTTGCTGTCGATATAATCAAGGTGAGTTCAATTCCGTGTATAACGACCTGTTTTTATTAGAACTGGTTGAAATTGCATTGAGTTATCGAATTTTCAATAAAATAATTAACTTTTCAACAAAATTGATGATTTTTCAACCAAATGATCGAATTTTAAACAGAAAAGATTAAACTGCAACTAAGAGCAGTTGCATTTTCAACGAAATATAATTAAATGTTATAGAATACAGCTTCATTTTTAGCGAAAATCGGTGAATTTTAAATACAAAAGGACGAATTATCTGTCCAAATATAGACGAATTTTCAACAAAACAGTTGAATTTTCAACCTGCACGTATTAATTTTCTACCAAAAGATGAATTTTCAACAAAAGAGATGAATTTACAATTAAAATAATGAATCTTAAAAAAAAAATAGAATTTTTAACAAATTAGTTCTATCATTAAATATTACTTTTAACACATTTTTTAACAATGTATTTAAATTTTAACCAAGTTTAAAGATTATCGGGACCGTCACGATTACTTTTACGAAAATTTTCAACTAAAAAGATGAATTTTCAACTAAAATGATTAGTTTTAAAAAAAGAAAGTGGTTCAAAATTCTCAAAGAATGATGTAATAGATATTTCAAACAAAAAGGATGACTTGTTTTATAAAATTGTTGAATTTGCAACCAAATAATAAAATTCCTAACTAAAAGTATAATCATCAGGAGGAAGCAACTGCAAAATAAGGAAACAAAAACAGAAGGAAAATAAATTACTAACAAGTATATGAGGTTAGACCCAAACTTTATTGTCAAAATTCTTTAACTTTACTCTGAACAATTTTTTATTTTCTCTGGCCATAAATATTAAAATACCAGAATCTTAATCTAGTATCATTTTTAACATACAATCTTCTATACACGGAATAAAACAATTTAAAACTAAAATTTAAAAAATAATTTATTATCCCTCAGAGTTATTTAAAGTGCCTCTTATAGAAATTTACTGACATTTGCAAGATTTTTTTCAAATTCCTTGACTTTCCCCAGCCAATAAAATTCCCAGACTTTATCCTGATGGCTAGGTTTTTCCTGTCGTTTTAATAAATAAAAGCTCATTACATGCGGAATTGAACTTACATTCAATATATTGACAGCAAAAAATTATTAAATTTAAAAAATTGTAATGAAATTGTTAAAGTTGAAAAATATTGGGAATAAATTAGAAACTTTGAAATATTTTCAATTTTGGCTTCGCTATTTTCACCGTGATGAAATGAACAAGGTCTTAAAAAGGTGTGTTCTTCTAAATTCAAACAAAACAAAAAATTAGAAATCAAATGAAAACTACCAAAAAAACGGTTCAGCAGAGAATAAGTCTAAAATCATATTTTTCTTTAAGGGAATAAAAAATCAAGGACCATAAGTAAAATTCAAGAACTTTTACAGGTTTTCGTGGTTTTCCAGGGACGCTAGGCACCCTGCTTAAATATTTTGAAAAAAAAAAACAATATGGAATACTTACATACGGCAAAGTTTAATAGGTTACGAATATAATCAAAAATTTGTAAAGTCGTAAATAATTTATAATATTTCTCAAACTAACGGCCTCTTTTCTATAATAAGAGACAATAATAAAAGAATATAATAAGAGAGGAAATTTGTCACCATACTAAATCAGGTTGCAACATATGAATTGAGAGATTCGCATGTTGCAGATGGGAGAGCATCAGAGGCAGGGAAGAAAGGCTGGTATTTTTTTCGAATTCTCGTTTTTGACGTCAGAGGGTACGGGTACACGAATGAATCTATGTTGGAAAGGACCTTTTGTTCGGCAGGGGATTAGAGGCGGTACGGGCGGCCTGAGAACAGGTTCGAACCTCGGAGTCGGCTGGAACCGCTGGAACGTGAATCAACGACGTGGCTGCAAAGAAGGTTCATCACCCATCGTAATTCGCTCGTACACGTATAATATATATAGCAAACGCGGCGCGGCGGTCCTTATCTGCGCAGTGCGCGACTGGCTTCCCACGCGGAATAAGGGTTTTTAATTATTTAAGTAATTTGTGGTCGATCCAGGACTAGAGGTCTGACAGGCTCCTACCTCAGAGAGTGGGTTCGAACGAGTAGCAAATAATATTAAGTATAGGCCTTCCTCTGACGGAGAGAGAGATATACGACCCCAGGCTATAGTCCGCACCGATATAATATAAACAACTACACACTCTCGTAAAACTCACTCACATTCTCAAGATTCTCGTCTATCCTTCAGATTGACACACGCGCACACACACACAAATGCAAAAAAAAAGCAACACAGCTTCCCGGAGACTATGGTAGAAAATTAAATGGTGTTCGGCAGGCCTATTTCACTCGGGGCAGGTAGCGGCCACTGGTAATTACTACCTGCGACTTTCTGCTCACAGATAACACGAAAGGCCCGAGGATTTTTTGAAAACGAAACCGCCATCGATGAACCCTCGATCAGGAGATTTTTTTTCCCAATTTTAGTTGTGAAGTCGTTCAACGTCTATCGATTTCTTTTATCGAATTATTCAGATCGGAAGGAAAATATTTGACATATTGGAACTCATGCTACAATACACTAAAATTTATATTTATCTGACGGTTTAATTACTCGGATTTTTGGTGTACATTTTATTGCAAGATTGCATGGGATTGTCAGAGATTGCAAAATATTGCATGAGACTGGAAAAGATTCCATTGATTATGGGAAATTCATTGTAGAACTCATTATGTGGAAAAGAAGTATAGGATAATCAGTATTGGAATCAATAATTAGTACAAAAATATTGAACGAATTAATGTAAAAAGTAGATACACTACAAAGGAACGATTTGCTTTAGGTCAAGCAATATCTCTTCAAATCCCCTGATACCTTTGGAAATATTTTTAAATCCATTAAAATCTGTTGAAATTCATTGAAATTTGAAAACTCCCCCAAAATCCTAAAAATAATTGGAGGTACTATAAATCTAAATCTTACTATTTGAATCTTGTAAAATTCTTTGAAATTTTATACAATCTTTTAAAATAACTTAAAATATTTAACATTCTTTGAAACTCTTTTAATTCTTTAATTTCCTTTGAAATTGTTGAAATCTATGGATATCGCTTCAAATAACAGTTAATAAATTCTCGACAAAAAAGAAAAACTGTTTAAATCCCTATAAATCTTTATAATACTTCAATCTTGTAAAATTCGTTACATGACATCTTTTCTGGTTTTTTCGAAAGATATCGTTTTTAATTGACCCACGTATTATAAGTGTAAAAAAGATTTTTTTAATTGGCATTAGGGTTGATAATGTTTATTTGTTTTTTGTTCTGCAATTCATTTTAAAACAAAACAAAAAAGATATATATTTTTAAGTAAATTAAAGTTAGATCTTTGAAATATCTTAAAATACCTTGAAATTACTAGGAATCCCTTCAAATTAAATTTAATTTAATTTAGTTTTCCCAGGTCACTAGAAATATCTTGAAATCTCTCGAACTCCTACAAAATTCTTTGAAATCCCTTAAATTTTCTTAAATCTCCCTCGAATTTTTTTTAAATCCCTTGTAATCCTTAGAACTATTCTTAAGCCTCTTGAAAATCCCTTGAAATGTGTTGAAATCCCTTAAAGCCTCCTCATATATTTAGAAAAATTTTAAATTTCGTGAAATTTTTATTTAATTCTCTGGAATTAAAATTAAATCAAACTTATACATTAAAGTTTTCTAAAAAAAATCGTTTCAATCCCTAGAAGTATAAATCTTCGAATTCCTTCAATCATGTGAAAGCCCTTGAAATACCTTAAAATCCCTTGAAATCTTCGAAATCGCTAGGAATCCCGTCAAATTTAATTTAATTTCCAAAATTCACTGGAAATATCTTGAAATCTTTGTAACGCCTACAAATTCTTTGAAGTCCCTTGAAATTTTTTAAATCTTTTGATACCATCTGGATTGCCTTAAAATCGCTTGACATCTTAGAAAAACAAACAATTCTCTAAAATCTCTTAAAATGATTAGAAAATCTTTCAAATCTGTGAGAATATTTTTAAATCCCTTGAAAACCAATCCATTTTTTTAAAGTTAGTCGAAATATTTGGAAAATCCCTAAAATCCTTTTAAAACCCTTAAAAATCCATTTCACGGGCATTGAAATTAAATTAAACTTATTTAATAAAGTTCTCCTGAAAAAACCCCGTTAAAATCTTGAACAATCACTTCAAATTTAATTTAATTTTTTTTCCAAAGTTCACTAGAAATATCTTGAGATCTTAGGAGCTCCTACAAAATTATTACTTTGGAATTCTTTAAAATTACTGGAAATGTTTGGAAATCTTTGAAATCCTCGAAACTCCCTCCAAATTTTTCAAATTTCCTTGAAATCCGTGACAATATTTGTTAATCTTTCGAAACCAAATGAAATCTTATAAAATTAGTGTCAATAATGTGTCCAATCTTCATGTGTACATTATTAAATTGTTTAGTTTTCATTTTCAATTCCATCTTTTGTGAAACTTTGTTTATTTGAATTTTCTAATAGTGCATTTTTCAATATTTGATTATAAATCTTTTTGAAAATTTTAAACATGTCAATTTAAATTTGTTCAATTTAAATATTTTGCGCAGGAAAATTTTTTAATTTTTATACGTTTTTCAGTCAAAATAGTTACATTCTTTTTAAGGATTTCAGCTTTATATTTGTACAAATTTAACTACTATCATTAAAACAATGGTCTCTTTCTAAAAGATGTCCAATTTAAAATATTTTCATTTCAAAAGTTTATAAAATATAATATAACAATTTTTGACAAGTTTTTGCATTGATCAAGTGAACACATTTGCTTCATTCAAAGTGAGTTCGTGAGAAAATGGGCTGAAACAAAATTGAAACCCCAGTTTTTTCTATGTATGTTTCAATAATTTACAAGTATCTAAGATATCGTGATAAATCTTCAGAACCAGTAATTTTTTGCGACTTGTGTGGCGACACTTCTACGAACTATCCTCGAAACTTATTGGTTCAAGAATACGAAACAAAAAATCGTTTGTCAACTTTCATTCATCTTTTTAAAGGTTAACATGATCCTAAGTTATATTTTCATTGATATTGAATACAGAATAATTTACGAACTTAAAAAAGCGTGTAAAAAGTTTGAATCCTTGAGAATAGGTAGAATAACAAAAATAAGAAGTAAACACTTGTAAATAAAGCAGGCTATTTTTATAAATTTCAAATTTGACTTCAGAAATTAATATTTCATGATATTTTTTAATCTTGCAGCTATTAAAACTAAATTTCAATCGATTATTAAATGTAAAACATGAAAAAAGTTCCCACTACCTGTCAATTAATAAAAAAATGTACTAATTGTTCTCAATAGTTTTTCTAGAAGAATTGACAGATTATAAATTTGAATAAGTCAGCTATGAAATTTGCCCTATTGAGAGTAAGTTATAGAGTAGTCTCTAGTTGAGAAGTACGAAATGCCAAATAGGCTGAATTGGAACCAGCGATGCATATCTATTATCTGCAATAATAATGGTAATAATGGACTAAGCGATGTATCGGACGCGATCGAATTTCAAATGTTCACGCTTGATCGAAGTCGTGATCTTAATAAATAGTTAAAAGAGCAAGGAATCTCTTCGATCTTCTGCCTTATGATAGAGGTTAGTGCACAAAAGGCAATAGGAGTACGAAACGACTCATGATCCATTCCACGCCTCCTGTCGTATCCTTAAAAAAAAGGCGGTAGATCAATTATACGGAACGATCTTACGCTCGATAGAGATCTCAAGTCACGACGAAGAACAAGCGCCATCGACCAATCAACTGTAACTGATTCGAAGCGCCCTTTAAATACTATTATCATCTGCATAGCTTCTAAATTTCAGCTGTATTTGCATTATTACACAACTTTAGGGACCTAGGGCAAATGGAGAAGTTTCAATATGAAGCATCAATATTAATTTGGTCATAATTTACTCATAAGGCCTGGATACCAATATAACAAAATAAATGGTTTTTATTTCCAAAAATGCTGAGATAAATTAATAATAATGGAATCTATGTTTGATGCTTTGATAAGTTAAAAACATACTGTTATAAAACATTTCTTGTGCCTGGATGCTAAAATGTATGCTAAAATAAATTTCTCAACTTTCTGCCTCATGAATTATTATATATATATATACGTAAGTTATGATAATTTGGACGCTATCTGGAAACAATTTAATTAGGTGGTCAAGCTTAATTAAATCAGACGATTTTTGTGTTTCTTCCTGATCTGAAAACACCACGTGCGGTATAAAAGAACCTTTTTTGCACATCTGGCTGAGATATATGACGATTCGAAAACAGGTTTGACTTCAATGAAATTAACTGCTTAATTAAGGTAGCAACGAGTTCGTCACGTATTCTCAAATCAGCTATTAAGCCGGAACTCTATAAAATATACGGTTTTGTTAAATGCCCTGGTTATAGAAAAAAGGGCTATTCAGACAGTCAATGTCTGAAAGGAATGCTACATTTGGTGCAGCACAAATACGGAATTCTAGCACAAATTCACTGTTTTTTGATAACTTGCACCAATTATCTATCTTCAGTATTCAAGCATAGTGCGATAAAAGTATATATCCCTTCAATAAATAAATTTACAATAAAAATAAATGTTCAAAGTAGAATTTAAAAATTGTGAAATAGAACAGAAACTGATTTAAAATTTTGGTTATAGTTATGCATAGGTGTGTCGATAATGGCATAGCTCTGGGGCTAATTGTACGTCCAGGATTCTGGTTGAAGCTTAACGAAGCTCGGGGAAAAATTCTGACGCGAATCTGCGTATCCATATACATGAGTTATTCAAATTCGAAAACTGGGCCCTAAGTCACCGCTACATGTGTTATACATGTATATTGTAGATTACTAGACCGATTATCCGCCGATTACACGTTGTGTAAGTACGCGTGATAGTCGAGCTCAACTATTACACGGGCAAATTAACAGGTTAGAGGCGTCACTCACAATTTAGCTTCATTTTTTCTATAAAACGAAAAAAAACTTTTAGAGCTGCACCAATTTAAATCCATTAAAAATAATCATAATTTAACTACCCTTTTCATATTTTATGTTTCTGGATAGTCTATTTTCATACTTGATCAATAGAAAAATGTATTTAAAGGAAGACACATCTCTGACTTTCACACATAGATTTCCTTTTGATTACGGTCGAAGATGATGTACTGCCAATCGTTTGACCACAAAAGAGAGCAAAACGTGCGTCGAGCCACTTAGCATGTATAACGCAAGGAACTTATTCATGAGGAAATTAGTCAATGAAGTGAATTTAAAATTAAAAAATGCGCTCTAGAAACTCAATTTGAAAAGTCAGTGTTTAAAATCAGTCATAAATTCAAGATAATACGTGCCATTAAAACAAATTAATAACCAAGAAACTGCTCCTGGGAACGAGACTTTAATGAGGACAGAAAGTGATGCTAAAGTCATTGCTAATAATTCAAGCAAACTCATAACTGAGCCTCTCTATGAATTTTTGAATTCATATCTATTTGCACTATTCATATTCTCTCAAAAGATGGGCCCATCTCATATTTTTAGTTTACCCGAATTATTAGCAATTGACCATCATCTTATTTCTTCAATTGCCTTTCACACGCTATTTCTATAAATAGGATAAAGGAAAATAAAAAGGCATATTTGCGCAAATAAGTTTAAAACCTCCATGGTAAATTTTAAAGTTGTATATTAAATTTTAGAGTTCTGTGGTGGATTTTAAAGTCAAGTAGATTTATAAATCGCAGAGGTGGTCTTCTTCATTCTAACACAAGTTCTCTAGAAATCTTGCCAACTTTCAACATTATGAGGGATTCTGGGTGTGCATTGGTTTTACGGGACAAGTGATGTAGAATTTCTTTTGTGTAGGTTGGGCACATGAATGGCGTGAGTAAGTTACGTTTATGGTAAAAGACGCCTTCGAGAGAAAGGATTTTCCTCGGTGTGATTCTCCGACTATTCCTCGACATATACTCGTGAATGCCTGACGTGAATTGATACAAACGATGGTGTAAATATTATAAATGAAATAATAGCGATAAACGTGGGTGATAAAGTTTTGACGATATCGCTCGGTAATTCGAAAAAGCCTACCGCAAATCAAATAAATGCGTATACTTCATGTGCGCACATAACGTATAAGGGAATTGAAATTTTTATTCTTTCCTATACATTTCACGCAGACAAGTTAGTTAATAAGTGTCCATTATTAAAGTTCTTAACTAACTCTGGCGGAAATGTATTTCCATGATGAAACACAATAAATTACAATAATATGAGTACAAAACAATTTGTAACTGTCTGAAATTCAATATTTGAAGACATTATAATGACAACTGGATAAGAACAATAAATAACATTAAACAGGATGAAGGAAATAAGTTTTCTACGATAGGTTCTCAAACATATAATTTTTAAACCATTTTAGAAGTATGTGTATATCGCAAAAACTGCAAAATGAAGATGTGAAAAATGTAGGAAAAAAATTTTTCCAAGTGGGTGGGGGTAAAAATAAAATGGTCCTTATCTAGTTTTCCATCTCATAAATTTAAAAACAGCTGTTTTAGCCATTTTCTGATATGCCAAAATTTTGATAAATGTTTGCATGGAATTTAAAAATTTATGAAATTATGAGAATCACAATTGGATAAAGTTTTAGGTAAGTGCATTTTTTTTAGATTTTCTGTCTTTTGAAACGGAAAACCCCAATGGTCCTTATCCAGTTGTTATTCTCATGTCTTCATTTTAATTTGAAAATATTTTTGGAATTTGGCACAATTTTAGTTATGAACCTTTCAACTATTTTAATTCTCTTAATTTCTACTTAATATGATGCTTGATAATAATATCAGTTTCATCCCTCAAGTAATTCAAATAATTAATTATATATTTGATTGTTGATTTATTAAACAATGATTAATTTTCAGCCAATCGATTAATTTTACGAGATGTACATATTCTCTAAAATTAAATGAACTTTTATCAAGTTAAGATAGTCAAACTGTGAAGTTAAAAGACATTTTTTTACATTTGACAGATAATATCTGAAAATTTGTAGAATACTGAAAATCCTCTTAATTATACAGAAAATTTTTTTTCGTGACAGTTTGTTTAACACTGAATAAAATTTGCCATTGGAAATTTTGTTTAATGAAACGTTTAAATTTGTATGGTTTTATATTAAAATCGTTAAAATTTAAAATTTCATATTGTTCAAGTTTATATACTGCTCTCTTAATTTGAATCAAAGACATTTTTTTGCGAATCAGTGACGTACTTTTGTCTATTTAAATCAGGAAAAGTTGACTGAAAAATTAGTGATTATTTACAGAAACTCTAGCAGTTTTTCACTGAATGGGAATTAGTGAAAAATTGCTAGTTGCGGAATTTTCAAAATTTCCGAATTTCGGTCGCCCTAAATTAAGAACTGCTCATTAACATTATTGAATTTTAAAGGTCTAAATTTAAAACAAAAATCTTTGATATTTCCTTGCTTTTAACTTTAAATTATACCTAAAGGGATCTTATAATTTTAACATTTTATCAACTTTGTATTCGAAAAACGAATCAATGTTAGAGATTCCACTTAGAAA
>CAKNWT010321045.1:19029-30526 GCA_932066315.1 Andricus coriarius
AATTTAAAGAAATTTGTATCGTTTCAATGTATATTTTTCTTTACTTTAAAGAAATGGGTATTGTTTCAATGTAATTTTTTCTTTAATTTACAGAAAAATTTAATTCATTGAACCTAAATATTTCTTTGATTTAAAGAAATATTTTATCGGGATAACAAAACAATTTCTTGAAATCAAAGTAATAATTTATTATGTATCTTGAGCAAATAATTTATTAGATTAATAGTTGCTATTGGGAGGGAAATGCGGATCTAAATATGTATATTATTTACTGTCTTACAAACAAAATATATATTACACTTGTTTTAATTAAAAAATTAATCTCCTAACACAAATTTTTTTTCGATACTTAAAGCAATAAAATATTCAGATATGACCGGCATTGTTCGATGTTGTGGAAATGAGGTTAGGAATCACCATATATGTAACTATATCACAGTAAAATAGAGGAAATAATACTTAAATAAAATTGTGGGATTTTATCGGCGAATCCTCAATTCGTCAACACGTCACAGGTTTTCTTATTCATAATTACCACTTTTAACTGATAAAAATAAACCAAACGTACAGGAGCGTCCCGGAATTACATGTCGCAGGCGTGTAGCTAAGTAGCGGTTTCGAGTGTTAAAATAATTTCTTTGATTTAAAGAAATAGTTTCTTTGATTTAAAGTACAGAACTCAAATATATTACTTCTTTTATTTCCGTCTGAAATTTCTTTGAATCAAACAAATATTTATTTAAATTAAAGAAAACCTATTACAGAAATAATTTCTTTAAACCAAAAAATACGAACTTCATCATTTTTTAAGATCAAATAAATGTTTTTTTTATTTTAAATGTATTTTTGGGTCAGTTGAAAAAAACTATGGTAAAGAAACGATTTCTTTAGTTCAAGACAAATTTTTTTCTGAGTGTCCTTATCATAAAGCGATCTTGAAAAAAACCGACTTTGATCAACAAATAACTAAATAACCAAATTAGTTCCGCTATAAAAGCTGAAAGGTTAGTCACAATAAAAATACCGGAATATAATTATTATGCATTATATAAGTTTTAATTACACCTGCTTTCTCAGAGAAGAGTCCTTTAAAAGACTTTTTTGAAAGTATTATGTATTTCAACATTATTTTACTGATGTCTTTCATTATAATAGAATAATTTAAACACATTCAAACGTTTAAGGTTCCAAAATCGAGATATCATTGTTAAATTAACTTCTTTTATGTCTCTTTTAACCTTGAAGTGGCATATTGAAAGAGAATTAAGTTCAACTACTGTAACAAGTGAAGTTTTCCCAGGCTGAGTGAACTAATTTCGCAAGTAAAAGTGCAGAAGAAGATTAAAATAAAAGTGTATATTCCGGGAATGGGAACGCGAACGAATTGAGGCATTTTTGAGGATCCGTACATTGCGAGGATTGCCATAAGAAAAGTGAGTGCACCGTGCCTTGTCTTGTCTCGTGCCACAAGAACTGACACACTTCTCGATTTCGAACTGCGCGGGAATCGAGAATCCTTGTGGTAACAGAAAGACTGCAAATCAGCTGCATTCAAGTTTCACCGTTGTCACACCTGTCGCACATGCATGGAATTCTCGTTGTTTCGCTTGTCGTGCGCGTCAATAAAAGATACTCAAAAAATCACTAACCGAGTTATTTTGAAAGTTACTCAATAAGTAGTGCAAATCCAGTACGGTTTTTCTTCTATTTTAAAAAATACATACAAGAAAGAATTATTTCAAGAACTTATCGGTTCAGTATTTTCCAGGTCGAGGATATCTTCGTAGGTGGGAATAGAGAAATTATTGCAAAATAGAAGAATATTAAATTTTAAGTTCTTAAAACTGAACATAAAATTAAGAAAATAAATATTATTTCAAAACATCTGCCGCCATCGCCGACGACAATATTTAGAGTAGGTTAATTTTTCCGTATAAATGCGGTCTTATTTTTCAATTTGAATCTGGAACTTAAAACACAATTCATCGGCAGACTAATCTGTCTTTCGACTTTAACTAGTAGCTTCATTAATGGACAGCCCGTATAAAAATTATTTTCCTCCTTGTTCTTTGGATTCTTATTTGCAACACTTTAAAGACTTAACGTTGATACATAAATATAGTCACAAATTAAGTGATATACAAAATTGAAAAGCTTTTATTTTCGGACCTTCAATGTTGAAAGTTTTTACAATTAGGATTCTAAAACTGAGTATAAATGAAGAAGACGAGTTATTCGAGTAGAAAAATCCTTTATAGCAAGCCTCAGTGAAGATTATTGAAAAATTCCTTATAAAAAATTACATTATCTTCATTTTCCGGTGTCCTACACCACCCTCTCTCCTGTTCTTTAAGTAGAAAAATCGTCCACAGGCAGCCTTACTGAATATTAATTTAAAAATTGAAAAAGTTCCTAACAAAAAAATTGCACTGTCTTCATTTTCAGTTTCCTGCTCCGCTGACCACACTGTCTCCCGCTCTCCAAGTAGAAAAATCGTTTACAGTCAGCCTTAATGAGGATTATTTTGCACTCCTAAATAATTTAAAATACGCCTATCGCTGCAATTCTAAAAATCTTGAAACAATACACAATTCTGAAATCTCCAATAAAAAGGCCTTTAATGAAGAAAATGTCCAATTACAAGTGAAGAAAATGATGTCAGGGGAAAGAATTTAGAGCTCTAAAAGTACCGCAAGGTGTCAGGAACCTGACACGTTGCAAGTGAGAAAGATCCGCAATAATCAAGACGAGATCTTGTAAATGGAGCTCATACAGAAGGCAGAAATGTACTTTTGGCTTGCTGTGGCTTTGGCTGTGTATATAAAAGCAAAGGCACCCGGCAGCTCAAAGTGAAGCATTTAGTTGATGGTCACGCGAACCACCAATAAAAATCAGCCCCGAGGCCTTCTTGGTTGCCGCACTCTCGACGGATATTTTACTGGACTGGATGGATAGATAATGCAGTCTTATGGCTCATAGCGTGTACCCGGTATACCTTATGGATTCTGCGCACAGGTGCGTGCCTCCCAGTCTTTCTCCTTCTGGTCCAATGCCGGTTCGGGTCCTCCTCAGCGTTTACGCCTTCCTGGAAATCCGCCAGAAACGCGAACTTGTTTGGCCTCTCTTCTTCATCTCCCATTTCGGACGAGAGATCGTTGATCTTTTTAATCTTTCAATCTTTTTCAGATTCAATTTTTGCCAAGAAGTCGTTTTTATATTCAAATTTCCATTGCCATTCTTTTCTACATCCAGAAGTTTTTTCATTTGAATGCGGCGCTATATATTTGATTTTTAAACAAATCCAAAACTACATAGTAAATGTAGGAATGCTTACAAAATTGTTAAACATAAATTTCAGAGACCAAAAGAAACAAAATTATAAGGTCTGTTAATGACTGACGTTACTACTTAAAATAGAAAGGATTGGTCAAACTATTAACTGAATTTAAACTTCTATATTGAAATACTAACAGATCAATCATCCATTCTTATGGAAATAATAACTTATATAAATTATCTCTCTTTGTGATAAAAAATCAGGCTGAAATTAATTCAAGAATTTTGAGCCTAGGATTTTAAAGTTTAGATTAATAATTGCTAATAAAAACTGGAAAAAGTCAAATTGAATCGAATTTTTTTAGAATTTGCTAATACTATATTATTTGATTCAAGCTGGACGTGGACATAGTTTACCAGATTTCTTCTCGTCTCAAGGATAATTACGAAGCATTACGGACACATTATACTCGCGAGTTTACGATGTAGTATGGTAATAGTTTCTCGAATTACCGGCGACTCACTGAGTTATTACATTTTCTGCTGTAAGTATGTACGAGTGTTAAAATCCTTTTCTCTCTTCAACTATTTTCTCTCATGCACGACGTATTACAGACAGTAACTTCTTTAAAAACGTTTGTCCGGCTGGAAATAAACTTCAGAATCTGAGAAGTATTTTTACATTCACTTCTCTTCATTATTTCACAAGTACAATTTTTATTGCATGATTCAGTTCCTTTGAGCAAAATAATATCAAATATACAAAAATACGTGTCTGAGTAATTGTATTTATGAAGTCAATAAAATTTGCTACTGCAATTGCACTTAAAAAGATCTATGTTTATTTAAAGCACAGTGCTTAATATTTCAGTTTAAATCACAGAGATAATTTACAACCTAATTTATTTTGAAGTCAAGTATGATGGCCATCATGTTTCATTCTGAAATAATCTTTGAACATTTTTCAGGGCGTGGTATTTGATCGACAAGTATGTTAGCGTGCCAGAAATATTTTCGACCAGTCTTTATTGATTGAATTCATCTATTGCGATATATTATTAGGGAGCTCAAGATATGAAGAATCGCAGAATCCTTTTCTCTTTTCGACACTGGTTTTGAAATATAGCTCGTGCTTTCATTTCATTTCAAAAGTAAAGGGATCATGATGGTCTCTCAGTATAGTTTACGAAGTCATGGCGTTTATGGCCAGCTTAATATAGCAGCATACAACCAGTACAAAAAATTTATGTGGATTCAAGTCTGACTTTTTCTGTCTTAGAAAGTTATGCCCTCTGACTTGGAAGATTTGGACAACATTTTTTTTACGAATAATAAAATCAATATAAAATATTGTTCTCTATTTCTCTTTGATGTCAAGCGAAGAAAAAGCTCCAATTTAAAAATTCTTCTGTACATCATAAGTTTAGTGATTGGAATTTTCGTCTATTCCTTAAAAGTAACTTTACACACAATACTTCTCCTTGACTCTCCAGGTCTGCGGAGCGAGAAATTGCAATGTGAGTTCCTTAAACTCGCAATTTGATTACAAGGCATAAAAAAACTTCGCCAAGGAAAGTCACCCAACGGAATCTAAATTATATAGAAGCCAATGCGTGAAGTTGGACGGAGAACTTTTCAACGTTCGACTGTGGAATTTTTCTCTTTGGCATCACGTATTTTAGTCCCTGCATTAATGCATCACGAGGAATACTTCCTAGAATATTGCTCAGAAAGACGCAAACAGGGAGAAATGACTTGTTATGTCTAACGGTGCAACCAGCAAATCGATAGTGGAAACTTCACTAACAATTTCAGAAATAAGTCCTCATCATGTGCACTTATGTATTTATTACATTATAAGTTTTATTTAAATTTGGTAAACGTTCTATAATTTGAAGACATATAATAGTCTCAAATATCGTCAGCCATATTTTTGAAATAAGGTATTTTAAAAAGTGGTGTAAACACTGAGTGATTAAAGGATCTTTTATTTTCAGAAAGAAATATTTGTGTGGTTCAAATAAAATTTCTTGTGATTATCGAAACTTATTTAAAGAGATCCTCTTTTTGTGACTGTGTACCAATCCAATATTTCTTTAATTCTAAGAAATATTTTGTCTTGGTGCAAGTTTCTTTCCTGATGGCGTAAGAGTTGTAGGACCTTTCTGTTTTAGTCATGAGTCTCCATAAATGATTTTTTTTTCTCTAACACACCGCGCGTTTGTCAATATTGAAACTCACTTAAAATTCTTGTAAACACATTTTCAATTGGCAGAATTTACCTCTATTAAGAAAAAATGGTTCCGAATTTGAAAAATAGGGAAGAAGTCAGAATAGTGAGTCCACCAGTTAACATTGAATAACTAACAGTTTCTGATGAGATATTTTCGTTCTTAAAGTCAGATAATGCCATAGTAGTTGAATACCTTAAAGTACTATATTTTACTTCGCAACAATGAACAAAATCCATAACTTTACCTTAAAATGGAATAAGGAAAAATTAAATTAAATTTTGGTCTCTAATCCTCAATCTGATATTCTTTTAAGAGGTATGTAGTGTTCGAAAGGCTGGCTCGTGTTTTTAGATACAGCAGTGGTTAATACGAAAATAAGAAGATGAAGAAGAAGTTGGAAAGGGTGAAGAAGGTCGAGAAGGTCGAGAAGGTGAAGAGGATGGAGAAAACGAAGAGGTTGGAGATGATGAAGAATATGAGGAAGGTGAATGATATAAATAAGATCATACAGAAGGGGAAGAAGCAGGGAAAAAGATCGAGGATGAAAATAAAAAGAGGAAGAGGAGAAGGAAGAAGAGTTCAATGGTCAGAGTCTAGTCTGCACTTTTCAGACTTCTCCAATATTTTCCCAGCTTCGGTTCACTCCAAGCCGAAAGAGTTGGTCAAAATAACTATAATAAAGTTTGAATTACCCCTCAAACGAACCCGAATTTTTGAAACTGAAACCAATAAAATGATAAAAAAAGGCTTTCCTGCATTTTTTCGAAAAGCGGTATTCTAATTTTTAGAGAACATAGTCAATATTTTCAATAGGATAATGATAAAACGTTGTAGCAAATTTTCTAACGCTCTTCGATGACCAGGCTTTTAACCATCGTCGATGGATCGAGATCACGTTCGCTCCGGGTAATTAAACCCTGGGCGTTTGGTGGATGATGAATTATGTTGCGGGCCGTCGATAAAACCGTAGTCGGTAGGAAAAAGAAGAGTTGAAGATGAAAGAAGACTGTGAAAAAAGGAGAGACAAGGAAACCAAACGTTAGAGCGATTCCGAGCTCTCTGCAGATCAATCTCTTGTGTACGTGGCTTTAACGGGGATTCAACGATAATTGCTGGAAGCATCCTGCAATTTCAGGCTTAATAGTCGCGTTCGTTCGATTATCCGTGACGGTTGCGGCAAAAGAGCCACGGAAGTTCACGATGTTGTCCCCTCCTCATGCTAGCCATCACTCTCGTTTCCCTCCTTCCATCTCGCTCCCATTATCCCTATTCCTCCGTGGAAAATCGCATTGCCGTCGCTCGTTGAACCTCCTTCTATTTATCAGCGCGGAGGTCTTCCATGCTCCGTGAAATCCCGCTTAATTAGAATCTTCGACAAAGAAAGGTGCTAAGTCTCCCTGAAGCGTAAGAAATGGATCTCTTCGTTGGGGGTCATCCGCGTGTCGTTACGGATCGATGGAGGGCAGACGCTCAATAATAAATTTGGAACAAATTTAATAGACTTTTTTATACATGCCTCTTTGCCAATGCTTCTCAGAGGTTCTTAGGTCTCCATACTTATTTAATAACGATCAATTTCAATGGAAGCTTTTAGCCGCTAAGTGTGCGTCACGGAAATTTGCACGGAAATTTCAAAATTGATTGTGGAATAGGGTTGTACTTATTTATAGCTGGTCGACATTTTTTCTGAAATTCGTTTACTCCCACATGTGGGATTTACTTGGATAGACGAAAGTAGAAAGTATTCTGTCTAAGACACTTAAAGATTTTCATAAGATTGAAATGGGGAAATTGTGCAAAAAATAGTCCAATTTACCAGTTCTCATTTGTTTAAATTACAATGATGCTTAAAGTTAAGATGACCATAAAAAACAGTTGAAATTACAATTCATTTGTGGAAAATTATAAAAAAAAATTTGAAAACAACAATAGCATGTATTGTGAAGCTACATTACGATTCGCAAATCTACATCCAATGCATTTATTTTAAAGTTACAACATAAGTTAATTTAATATTTGAAAAACATCTGATTTATACTTTTTTCAACCAAATATTTTCAAAACTTGCTAGAAGGAGAAGTTCTGCTTCATAAATTATATAATGATCCGAGAAATCTATAGTTTTGAAAAAATACAATATGATGGTTAATCGAATTTGTAAAAAACGTTTTATTTTAGGACTTTTCAACGAAATTGGCCTAAACCTCGCTCGGTAATCAAGTTGATGATAACTGGCCATCATGGACTAATTTTTATGTGTCTTGACACACAATTGATGGAGAAAATATTATTTTTCTCGTACAATTAAGAAAATTTGGATTGTTTTTTTTTTAAGACTTGGTACCATTATTTTAAAAAATGTAGATGACTAGGGTCATTAAATAGTTTACACGTGAAATGAATATTGTTTTTCAGCGAAATTTGGAAGTGTTTCATTGCAAACTACAAAAATGAGTATTTTTTGAACATCTAATTTTCTACCATCTTGTTTTTTTTTTTATTTTGAATTTTTAACCAACTAATTTTTGTACAATATGTATTCATCTTTTGTTATTATAATAGAAAATACCACTTTTGATCAAAATCTTTATGTCTGCTATGTTTGGATTTAGGTACTACAATTTCATGCAGGACTAATTAATTCTTAATTAATTAATCACCTCGAACGAAATAATATTTGATCGTATCAACAAACTTTCTTGGATTCGATTGATCTTGGTGCAAAGTAAGGTTTCTTAATTCAAAGGAAAGTTTCTTTGATTTTATCAAATAAATATTTCTTTGATTCTACAAAACATCTTTTTGCGTCTAGTTCTAAAACTCTAACTTCCAGTGCCTTAATCAGTGTATAAATATTAAACGATTTGACTCTTTGTAGTAATTCCTATTTCTGGACATTTAAATGAATCTCAGGAGTGGGAGCAAACGATTAAAGGAAATAAAAGAAAACAAAATAACCATGGTACACTCTGATTTAGGATTGAAGAAGATGATGAGCTTCATAAAACATCAGTTGATAGTTTTCACACTTGCTTGCAACTATCATCCATATATATTAGCAATTATTAAACCAATTCTAACTTTCTCCTAACGAAGACTCAGAATTAATTAACTCTAGAAGTGACAAGAGCCAAAGGAGGTTGAACATCACACTGTAAATGTCAACTACGTGGAGTTACGCCACATGGATTTTGGTCTCGGACGAAATTAAAAAGGCAGCCTTGCTAATTGCTGGCGAATGGTGAAGGGAAGATCAGGAAGGCCCTGCGAACAGTCTTCGTTCTTCTCGAAAGTGGTTTTACGGGTGTCCATAACTCCTGGCACCGTGCAGCGGCCTGTTTCAATTCTAAACTCCCATTATTCCTTCGCTCGAGAAGCGGAGCGGTGAGTTAAGTCCGCAAATCGTGAAGGCAACGACGCCGAAGTAAATAACGTGCACCCAGTGCAAAAAACTATATTTATCTCCGAGAAGGAAAGTCGACGGAAGCCAGGGAGGTGATCGACGCATCCTTCTTCGCCGTCATTTTCCACGTATCCTACATGCCTATCCCCTTCTCTTTATCTACCAAATTGCAGAGCCTGATTTACAAGAATCCTCGACCTCAAATGCCATCGTTGCTGGGAAATTGTTTCCTACCGATTTTCTAGATTTATGGCAGGTTTTCGAAGGCAAGATTGAAATAATGAAGACGTTGGACGTAACTCAGGTATTACATAAACTTGGGGAATATAGTGCATACTGGAGGAATATAGCTTACGAGAAAATTGGAACTAATATCGCAACCGACAGCAAATATCGGCATCGAAAGTTTATATCCTCTTTTATATCGAGTGAAATTGCTCTGGAACATCAGATAATTCAGTGTCTGATGCAATACTCTGTACAGAGATAAACTAGAACAGGAAAGGAAAGTTGACTTCAAATTGGGATTAGACTGCCAAAGGTGAGAAATGAAATCACGGAGATTAGCACAGCTAATCAGAGCTTTGGAAGATCAAACGTGAGAACAAAGGCTACAAAAATCAGAATCCATTGTTTCATCTCAAAATATTTTTTTTTTTTTTATGAAATTGCTTGCTAGGATTTTTCTTCTTGGTAATTGGAGCAGTAATTTCAGTCCTTTGGGCCTACCCAAGGGAAAATGATAATTACCTTCTGCACTAACACATTACTGGCCCAATACTGAGCAACAGCTGGGCATAGTGTTTCAGTAGAGAACACAGTTGAAGGCCGAAACAGTTTGATTCAAAATAGTTATCCAGGTTCGAGAATCGGATGTGGAAGTTGACAAACTCAAAGCGGCATTAAGCTAAAATTGGAAAAGGCTAGGCTGCCGAGTGATGCAAACAATTTAGCCAATTTCGAGAAAATCGACCGAGAATTTTAAAATAAAAATTGCATGGGTTTTCAAACTCGGCTTTGGATATCGACTGAATATCAATCCCAAGATATATGGGAGTGCTGAGCGAAAATAAAAAAAGTGTGATATAAAAAAATGATTCTTTCCCATTTTCGTTTAAAACGTTGGTTATCTAGATCTATAGTAACACCTTTCACTTATCATTGGAGAAAATTTTAGATTTCTGGCTTAATTCTCGAATTTTCGTATTCTTCCTTAGCTTTTATGGGAAGGACGACTTCCTGCTATTGCAATGACTTATTGTGTCGAACAAGTCGCTAGCAACAGCATCGGCGCAGTAATGTCAGTCCTATGGAATATGCATTAAACACATCGGAAGAAACTACGCGGGTTTCATGTTTTCCCATTAGTCGCAGAAAAAGAGGGAATAAACGACGCAATGACTCCGAGACGGCGGCATTCAGGTGAGTTGACGACGATGGAAAAATTAATCATTCCCTGATGCATTTCATATTTCAAAAATTCTTGCTTCACGATGCAGTAACTTGCAAACTTATAAAACTTAGAATCAGTCGTTTCCAGCTTGTAGAAGAACCACAAGAACATGTAAAATCTACTGAAGAACTCTGTCACCATTAATTTTATCTTAAAATTCTTCAAGCTAAGGATCAATTTATTTGTTTGTCCACTGGCAAGCTCATTTTCATCAATTTATTTGTTTGTCCAATGGCAAGCTCATTTTCACTCCTTTAAGACGGGATCAGAGTGCAATTTCCAGCTGAAAATGTAGTTAAATCATAAATGTCATTTATAAGCTAACTATTAAATTATATGATGAACATTACACTTTTATGTGGTTAGATTATGGAGTATAATAAGGGTATTTTGCAGTTTCGTATCAATTTCACGCGTTAATCGGCTGTGTCGGTTACTTCGGACAAGAAATTAAATTTGCGATATCACGTTATTTCCACTCAGATGCTACTTTGAAGCAAGCGACAATTTCTGCTGTAATGGATAAGCACATTAGCGTATATTTGCTGAGGAGATCCAACATTTGTGAAGAGGTAGATATAATTTGTTTAGTGTTTAATACATTTTTACCGCAAGAATCCGTTATTACAATGTCACTATGAGACTTTAATAGTGTAATGTTTATCGTTCATTAATTGAAGATGCTGCGGTAGTAACTGTTTCCAATTTAACAGCCCTCAGCTGACCGGTTATTGCCCTAGCATTATCATATGCATGAACGTATATCATTGCTAAGTCATGGAATAGGAAATCCACATCAACGGTACTTTACTTTTTTCGATATTCTTCCGGTTGTTTTGTCACTGGATAGTTGTTGAGATATCAGTTCCTGTATTTGATGAAGGTTTTGTAGGTGGTCTGATTGAATTGAAAAAAAGAAACGCTTTTGATTTCTGTTGACAATCTTCGAGTTATGAGACTTTTTTTCATATCAGACTGACAATGATGTATCACTAGAAATAAAATCGTTAATCTTTTAAAATTATTTTGGATCAGAAAGCGGTCGGCAATTTGACAGCTGTCATATTCTTAACAAAGAGCCTGATTGAATTGAACTTGTCATGTGATTTGCTGTATTGATAAAAAGGGGTA
>CAKNWT010321047.1:0-12926 GCA_932066315.1 Andricus coriarius
TGTTTTTCTTCCATGATACGGAGAGGATACGATGTGGATACTTTAAGGATACGCTATAGCGTATCCGTTCCGTTCATTCGGTCCGCTAGGGTATAGCAAAAACATTTTTTAAAGGAAAATATTCTTTGCGAGAAAATCCTAAAAGGACCCGATGGCACTATTTTGTTAAAGGTCAATAATCATATATTTACTGTAAATTCGAAATCACAATTTACAAATAAAACAAAAGTAAATTCTTTTTTATTCAATAAACTGTAGTATTAGTTATTTTCGCTTACTACTAGTTTCAAAAAAATTCGGATTGTTTTCCCCTCAGCAAGTGCAAGTACCAAGTTAATCTAGTCAATGTCCTATTTGAGTAGCATACAAAAAAGTGACGTTACTTTCAGGATTAAATTATAAGGCTACAAAATGTATGATAGTAACCTCAAATTTTCTTCTTTAACAATTCATGCGACCCAAATTTTAAATTAATGTTACTTTCTTTGAACGAGCTGTAAGTGAAAATGTCTAATAAATACAGTTTATTGAATAAAAAAGAATTGCCTTTTGTTTCATTTGTAAATTGTGATTTAGATTTTACTGTAGATATATAATTATTTACCTTTCTCAAAATAGTTCCATCAGGTCCTTTCAGGATTTTTTCATGTTGATAAAAAATGCGTTTACTGTGAATTAAATGGCCAGCTTTCATCGTAAAATTTTTCCAAATCAAAGCTTTTTGCCACAAATCTTCAATAGCTGGGTCTTCCGGAACGAAGAAAATATTAATTGTTTACATTCGGGTTCTCGGAGTTTTCTTTTGTAGCCTCATTTTCAACCCGGAGCGATATACTTCGGCATAATAAATGTGATATACAAAAATAAAAACACCAGTAGAAAACACGTCCTGGACATTTTCATGACGAAAGCCATATAACCGTCAAAACAATACGAAGAAGGTTACAGTGACAGTTCACGAACGTCCCATGTCTCTTGTTGTCCATCGATGATGTTGATTCTGAGGTGGCGGAGAATATATAGAAAATAAGAATAAAAACAAATCAGCCTAAATTAAGTTATGAAAATATTGAAGAATCGAGCTGGGTAGCATCTTGCGATCCCTGAAGTACTAGCGATCCATTTATTTTATGTTTACGATTGACTTTTGTTCTGTGCTAAATCTGCAACGACACAATACATAGGCTTGGATGAATGAAAATGCAAATTCTGTAGCAAGATTTGCTCAGGTTTAGTATTTAAAATTAAAAATGTATCCATTTCTATATGTTCTTACAGAATTAAGTTCGCAGGGCGACTCACCTCTTATATTTCCTCCCAAGAAGAGGTGGCAGTCTTCTTCGAGCAAACCGAACCAGCAAGCTGTGAGGGGTGAGTAACTTTCTTTTTACTGTACTAATAAGGTCAACGTTGAAAAAAAACTTGTTCATAACGTCATGTGTAACATGTGCTTAGAAATTTGTTGTCATCTCTTGGGAACCTGTGAAGATTTTTGCAGTGTAATTTGCTTAAATCAAAGCTAAGGTTTTATAGATCACGGCTACTAACTGTTCGTCGTACTAACTTTAATAACAATCTACCAGATTAATGAAATTTCCAAAATTTATGTCAACTTTAGGATTTTTGAATTTTGAATCCATAATTGTATTCTACAATCGATAAATTAATTTATTCATAAGATAATTCTAAAGTATAAAAGTGGTAAGAAAAGTCAAAACGACTGCTTCCAGACAAAAATTGTGTAATTTATTGTGTCAAGACCATAAAACCAAACTAAATCATATAACTTTTCGTAACATTTACCAGTTTTCTCATCTGATAAAATTTACCTCAATTATAAAAACAAATAAATAGTAATAATAATAAATTTATATAACAAGACAATAGAAGCTCTAAAAAATTAAAAATGAGCTTACCATTGAAGTCAGGTTAAAAAAGTTCAAATTAAGTTAAACAACAAAAATGTGTAGAAATTGTTGTGTTTGCTCGTTCATATGCAAAAGTTTAAATGAAATTAAAATTTTATTAATTTTGTTATAGAAGTTATTTGAATTTATTTTTGAAACATAAATTTATTCAAAGACTCTATATTGCGACCCAGATAGCAAGTCATGTTGGGGCGGCATTTAGTTGGTTCAAAAATTCTTTGGTACCTCCTCTTATTCACCGAAAAAACGATATTCTTATTTTTAAGAATTTCCCACTAAGCTTAAGAATATTTGCAACTAAAACAGGCGTCAATGTATTCTTAATGTAAAAAGAGATTAATTACATTTTTTACAAAACAGTAGGATTTTTAACCAAAAGAGCTTAAGTCTAATCATAAAATATATCAGTGGAATTTGTAAATAAAAAGAATTAACCTTCAAGCAAAAAATATGACTTTCTAATTAAATTTACAACCAAAGAGTAGAATCTTTAAACAAAAGAGATAAATTCTTGACCAAAAATATGACAATTGTCTTTTTAATCAAAAATAATTAAACCTCAACCCTAAAAGATGAAATTTTAACCAAAAGGTGAATTTTCAATCCAAAAGCTATAATTGTCCATTTATAAAGATGAATATCCAATAAAGCAGTTGCATTTCCAACCAGAAAAAAAAATGTTTTACAAGTAGTTGAATTTTCGAGAAAAGAATTAAATTTTCAACCGATCATGAGAAAATTTAAACATAAAAATATTACTTCTAAGCCAAAAATATAAAAGTAGAATTTTCAGTGAAAACGAATTTAGCTTAAGCCAAAAGCGACGACTTCTCTACCAAAAGATGAATTTTCAATACACAAGAACTAATTTTTTACTTAAAAACACAAATCGTCCTCAGAACAGTTAAATTTTCGAACAAGAAAGATAATTTTTTCACAAAACAGTTTAATGTTAAAAAAACTAACTTTTTTGTTAACCAAATAGTAAAATCTTTAACCAAGATGATATTAATTCTGAACCAAAAATATAATAGTGTAGACTTTTCAAATCAAAAGAATTAACATTCAAACAAAAATATTTTAAACTGATATAACATTTGAATAGGATTCGAAGCTGAATGAACGCGCTTAGTTATGAATCTATTAATTTGAAATTAACATTCAGAAATTCAACACTTGATTCTAATTTTGAAAAGTTTGTTAACCAAAAACCTAAACTTGGGAAAATAATTATATTTATTTTAATGCATTCATTTTTAGAAAGTCAAATACATGTTTTGTTGAGAGGATTAGTTCGAAATCACATTTTTAATATTAGTAATAAAACGAGGTCCGTTGCATTAGCCCCACACCACTTATTTTTTGCATTTACCCAAACTCATTCGATTGCACACTAATTTCACTCTATCGCATCACAAAGCAAAAATTTTGCGCCACAAAACTGTAGGAGTTATTGCCAGTATTAAGGTGGGGGAGGTGAGATTTTAAATAATAGAAGACGAATTTGAGGTCTGTCATCAATTTTGAACATTTTCTTAATCGTTATGAAATTCATGTAAGTCTATCAATTTAATCAAATTTTCATAATTTTAAGTCGAATCTCTGTTTCCTGTGACTCGCTAAAGCCTCTCGTGATGCACTTTCATGAAAATCAAATAATTTTTGGAATTTGAGTCGCTTTTTCCTTTTTTTTTTTAATTTGCACCCCAAACTTGAATTGTGCGGCCCGAAAAAGCCTTCCTTTTTCAGTTTCATGGACATATACAGCTATAGACCAGTTTTTAAAATTGTTAAACACATTTAAGAATTTTCGACTTTTGACCCCTAATTTCTAGTCTAAGACACGAAAAACCCCATCGTTATGACTTTCATGAGAAGGGAGCATTTTAATAAAATTGTCAAAATTTTAACTAAAATCTACGAACTGAATAAGTAGCTTCAAACTTTTATTCAAATTTTGGAACTTTTTATTTCTGACCCAAAATGTGTGTTCTTTACCTCCTGAGTACTCCCCAACCTTACTTCGCAGCCATAAGTGCAGCGTAACTCTGCTACGCAGAAATACTTGCGACGCAGTTCAATCGCGCATCTACAAGTTCCATTGAACACTACTGCGCATACGTCAGTGCTATGAAACTCTTCTGCGGACATATAAGCACTACCTAACTTTACTGTGCATTCTGAAGTTCCATGGAACTCTAATGCGCATGTGTAAGTGCTATGTAAATTTACTGTGCATATATCGTCAGCCCTAAGAACTCTTTTGCGCAATCTCAAGGAAACTCAGTCATTTCAATCCCTCCACATAAGCTGATCCTTCTTCTGTGTCAAATCATCTTTGTAAATGTCTCAAATATAATTCAAGGAATCTTCTAAATTGGTTCTGATGTTGAAGGGTTCGTCAACGGTACCTTTCAGGAATTTAAAAGTTTCTGTTTTGGACCCGTACCTTCAAGAATTTAAATGGTTCGGTTATGGATCAGCACCCTTGAGAATTTAAAAGGCCCGGGTCCTGATCCGCACCCTTAAGAATCTTAAAAGTACCAGTCCGGACATGAATGTTCTGAACAAAAAATAATGAATCTTCTATTTCCTCTTGCAGAATGCAGTTCACAAGAAAATCCGTCAGACAAGACTTCTAGAGAGGGGCCTCCATTTCGTGACAGGTCCAGGTCTCCCACTAGCAGCCCTCCTTCTATTAAAGTACTTGGATATTCACTTGCACAACTTGGATATATGCGGCTCATTTCACGCACGAATCAGAACCTTCGATTCGAATTTCGCAGTTATATTTTTGCAGCTGGTATACCAATTGGTTGGAGACCAGATGGAAGGCACCATACTCCCATCCCAACCCAAAAACATATTGTATTATCAACGTCCAATGGTGACATTTTTGCAATATTAGTGGATAGCAGGGTTCTTCGTGGAATATATAAGACACAACAACATAATCCGAGAGTGAAAATGAACATGATAAGTGGCGCAATTGATAACCTGACCTCAGATGAAATGAGGGATTGCCCAGTAGGCTGCAATCACGCAATCTTCCCAACCAGTTTTCTTAAAGCTGTTGACAATAACGATTCGCTGCAGTTCGAATGGAATTCTAATGGCGAACGTAATCCTAGTTCTTTCTCTTCTGTCAGACAACATTCAGCTGCACGGTCTTCTACTCCTGAAGAGTCTTCTATTCGTGCCAGATCCAACTCTCCCCCTGGCAGGCCTCCGACTGATCATGTACTGGGATGCACAATACAAAAACTTGGATATGTTCGGCTTATTCCTCTCACAAATCAGAACCAGCGATTTGAATTTCGGAGATACGTTTTTCCTGCCGATAACCGAATTCAGCTGGTATTAAAACATGGTAAATTTGTGTACGTACCAACGCGAGAACATATTGTATTATCAACATCCAATGGTGACGTTCTTGCAATACTGGAGTATACTGGGATTCTTCGTGGCATATACAGGGTAAGTAGAAATCATCCGAGAATAAAAATAAACATGATAAACGGTGAAATGGACGATATGACCCCATTTGAAATGAAGGAATGTCATGTAGGCAGCAAATATCCAATCTTCTCACGTTGGTTTACTGAAGTTCTTTCAAATGAAGATTCTCTACAGTGTGTGTATCATTAATTCAATGGGAAAAGGATAAACTAAAATATGGTATTCTTGGTAATCTGTAGTCAGATCAAAATTGAATTAAAAAATTTAAATGCCAATGTATTATGGTTATCAATGCTTCTTTCCTTATATCCTTTGTTAATCCCCATGAGGTCAGTTCAATTTTTTTCTTCGAATATTCCAAATTTAGAGAGTTACACGATTTTGTGTTTTCAGACATACACAAAAAACTGAGGTTTCCATTAGAATTAATTTTTGTTCCAAATGAGTTGCAACCGATAAGAACACCCCTTTCGGAAAAGAAACCCATACCGATGAATTAGTTCTAAAGAAGACTCTATTTGGACCTCTAAAGGAACGCTAAAAATTAATTTTTATTTTTATGAAAAATAATCAAATAAGTATTTCCGCATTTGAAAGTACCCGCCAACTTCCCATTGGCTATTGAAATAGGCACTGACCCCAGCATACTGCTCATCCCAGAGATGTCTGCTTTCTGCCATTCAATTATTCCAGTTTAAGACTTATCATTTTAATTGAAAACTCATTTCTTTGATGTAAAGAAGATTTTTTAATTAAGAATAGGGTCGATAATATTTATTTTTGTTCTGCAACTCATTTTCAAAAATGTAATTGCCTTAGTTGATAATTCAACTCTTATATTGTTTGAATTTTTTAAAATGAAAATTGATCTTGTACAGTTAGAACATTAACTTGTTGCCAAAATATTAATGTATTAAAAACATGTCTTTCTGGTCGAAAAATCTACCACTTGGTTTCGAGTTGAACTGCGTTTTAAAAAATTATTTAAAGTATGTGCCATTTTCAGTCGAAAATTTGTCTTTTTTAGCTGAAAAATCCATTTATTTAATTAATTTTAAAACTAAACTAGTTCGTTGAAATTTCATATATTTTATTTTATGCAAGCCAGAGTTATCCTATGTATATCATTAAGCTATTTCCCTTTCGGCGAGCCTCTAGGGGTAAGCGCGATACTACCCGATTCGGGTAGTGTTTTTTAGGTGGATAGTTTCTTGTAGTAAATAACTACAAGTGTGGGCTCACCACACCCACGACCGCCAACGGCAACGCAGTAGTATCAGACGGTCACCCATCCAAGTACTAACCGCGCCCAACACTGCTTAACTTCAGTGATCTAACGGGAATTGGTGCTTCCAGCGTGGTATGGCCGTTGGCCATAATAATATCTTAATCCAAAATAATCCAAAGTAATCTTAGGTAATCTTATTCCATCTTAATTTATTGTCAAAGTTTCTTGTTTTTGCATTTCTGTGCGTAAAAACTGACTTTAAAACAAAATAAAAGAAACAAAAATGAAAAAAAGCGTTCAACGTGGTAATTTTATGCTGTACCAATAAAAGTACACGCAGTTGTGATACTTCCAACAAATATGATGTGATAATAATCAACGAAATGCTTACTGCCACCAAAGTAATAAATTATATTTTTTCTTAGCTTTAGTTCTTGAAAATTACGTGATTTTTTCATATCTCGATGTTTACCTATTAAAAACAGAAATTTCTACAAGAGCCACTAAGGACTCACATGCCTCCATCACTCATCCGCACATAGAGCCTTTTTACAAAACTTGGCAGCTTTTGCTTCCGTGGCAAAAATTGCCACGTCAGTCTCAGTCGACATTCAGGAAATCTGTTTAATACCGGAGAAAAAATGAAGATCGCCAGCTACAGTCTAATTCTTACATTTTCGGTTCTTCTGGATTTTGTTGGTAAGTTTAATTAGGGTGACCATACTTATAATTTTTATACTTATGTCCACTTTCTGAAGCTTGTGACTTTTGACCTACGATGTCTTTAACATTCTGCAAGTTTTTGGAAATAAAATTCTTTACTTGTTAAATATAAAAAGCTTTCGGTTATAGGGAAATATAATCGGTAATATGTTGCTAAATATAATGCGAGATAGCAGCCTTATGCAAAATTATTGTCAAAGGAGGTATTTAGGGTTGTTTGCAGTTTCTTATTATAAATCTGAAGACAAAATTACAAAATTGCATGTTGAGGATGCACTACCGCTGTTGATGATTACAAGTTTTCGTTCGAATTTCATGAAATTTTGTATCTACTTGTATTCAAGATTTCGATTTTGAATTTGATGTAAAAATTACATTATTTACTATAGCGTTCATTAAAATTTCTATCCCGGGGTTTACGCAGTGCGGGAAGGAATAATTTTCAAAAGTAGTAGTATTCAGGAAATAATTGGTGGATCAACGAACTGGGGTTGCGATAATTTCAGGGGTTAACTAACAAGGAAACATAGGTGGATGTCGGCCTCAGATTTACTTAATTCTGACATATGTTGTAGTACTCGAAAAACTAAGCGGCACGCGATTTTTTTTATTTTCCCAAATCGTGGTTTTGGGGTGCCCTCTTGATAGGTGCATATCGTTTTATTAGCTCTGAATGCATAAATATAAATAATTAAAAAATAAGGTTAACCAACCACCGCAGGGTCTCACTGGGAGCAACGGCCATCTAAAAAATGATACCGGCTCCCAGTAGGACCGCGGTAAATCACATTCATGGCCACGTCTCACAACCGTGATATAAGTGAATGTCGTTTAGGAGCTCTGAATGCACACGCACACCCACACACACACACACACACAAACATATATATATATGTAGAGGATATCCATTTCCTTCGTTATTAACAGGTATACGCGTTTTTATATTCAAATGCAATGTATTAATGCTCGCCGTGAACAGT
Source organism: Andricus coriarius (assembly GCA_932066315.1). NCBI lineage: Eukaryota > Metazoa > Arthropoda > Insecta > Hymenoptera > Cynipidae > Andricus > Andricus coriarius. The sequence goes on from CAKNWT010321047.1 coordinate 8,319, forward strand.
TTGAGTTTAAATCGTGGTCTTTGCTCTTAGCAAACGATTCATATACAAAACCGATCAGTAGACTCACCGGTAACTCAAGAAGGGATCTTACTCTCGTAACAATATGGCATAGCATGTAGTATGCGCATCAGCTATACAGCTACCGTTTCTCAATGTCTCTTGTGGTCCATCGATGATGTTGATTCTGAGGAAGCGGTATACACATTGAAAATAAAAATAAAAACAAATCAGCCTAAATTAAGTAATGAAAATATCGAGGAATCGAGCTCGGTAGCATCGTGCGCTCCCTGTAGTGTTAGCGATCCATTTATTTCATGTTGACGATTGACTTTTGTTCTTTACTAAATACGCAACGACACAATACATAGGCTTGAATGACTGAAAATGCAAATGCTGTAGCAAGGTTTTCTCAGTTTTAGTATGTAAAATAAAAAATTTATCCATTTCTATATGTTGTTACAGAATTAAGTTCGCAGGGCGACTCACCTCTTATATTTCCTCCTAAGAAGAGGTGGCAGTCTTCTTCGAGCAAGCCAAACCAGCAAGCTGTGGGCGGTGAGTAACTTTCTTTTCAGTGTACGTATAAGGTCAACGCTAAAAATAATTTGTTTATAACCTCATGTGTAACATGTGCTTAGAAATTGGTTGTCATTTCTTGGGAACCTGTGAAGATTTTTTCAGTGCAATTGGCTTAAGTAATTTGACAGCAGAATAGTACAAGCTACGGGTCGGAACCTTTTAGGTAGAACACGAGCTTAAAAGGCGTCTTACAGATTCGGGTCCAGACTAGACCCCTTAATTTTTTAAGTGTCCGGATGCGAACACGGACCAGGACCCTTACGGGACCCTTTAATATCGGATATAGCATAAATAGTTCCTTCGATTATATTTTACAAATTAGCAAAGGCGATTAGAAAAGCAGAAGCAGTTTAGGTGGAGGTATTGAAATTAGTGAGATATCTTGAGATTGCGGAGTTTTTTTTGCGCATCAGAGTTCGATGTCAGATACGGCTGCGAAGTAAAGTTGCATGTCACTTGCAGCTGCGCAGTAGATTTACATGCCAAATCCAGCATCGCAGTGCAGTTATATAGCACTTGCGGATGCGCAGTATAGTTACACGGAACTTGTGGCTGCACAGTGAGGTCAGGGGTTACTTTTGAATGTTCAGTAAAGCAAGACAGTCCTCACATCTGCGTAGCAGAGTTCAATGGCACATATGGCTTTACAGAAAAGCTAAAATGAGCTTACAGCTACGCATTAGAATTAGATGGAAATCACGGCTGCGCAGTACAGTTAAATGGCACCTGCGGATGCGCAGTGTAATAAGACGGGTACTATGCTTGCGCAGTGATTTCAGGGGTTACTTGTAGGTGCGCAGTACAGTGACATAACAATAAAATCTGCGCAGTAAATTTCCATGTTACTTATGGATGCTCAATTGTTACATGGCACTTGTGGCATGCAGTTATGTCAGGGGTCCTCATACATGCGCAGCAGAGTTACGAAAAACTTTCTTCTGCGCATTAGAGGTCCATGGAATAACACTTATGGATGGGCAGTAATGTTAGGGGTACTTATAGATACGGAAAGTTCCGAGGCCAAAACGCAACCGAAAACAATACCGAAGGAGATCCGCTCTGGTTCTGGACCACGCTATATGTGTACACTGTACTACACTTACACAAGCAGTGGAATGTTAAAAATAAAAGTTAAGAAAAACTTGATGAATCAATTGGTTTAACTTTCGTCCAATATAATTATGAGTTCAAAATTTAAACATCAGAAAAAAGTCAAAGATCAAAAATTGTATGCAAAGTTTGAAATTCGAAAATTCAACTTATGTTTTGAAAATTTTATTCACTTGGTGATTTACAAGAAAATCAGTACGAGAGGGATTTTCGAGGCACGCAGTACAAAGGATGTGGTTGGGGATCAGGACAGGAATTTAGTGCCAAATGTCAGAAGTTCAAAAATTTTACTCAAATTTTGAAAATATCAATAATTTTGTAGATTGCCATGAAACTTAGTACAAGGGAGGTTCTCGGGAGAAATACCACTAACTTGCTGCCCAAATTTGACTCGAATAAAAAATCTCCCTTGTTATGAAATTCACGGAAATTACCAATTTTATACAATTTTCAATAACATTTTCCAAAATTAATTCCAATTTCAGAATTTAGACCCCAAATTCGCAGTGCAGTTTCGTTGACAGCTTTAGACCATCGTTATCACTTTCATAAGAAGGAACCATTTTAATAAAATGTTCAAAATTCTAACTAAAATCTATTAACTGAATAAGTAATTTCAAAATTTGAATCATATTTTGGAATTTCTGATTTCTGATCCAAAATGTGTGGTCTGTACCACCTCAGTACTCCCAAACTTTACTACGCAGCCATTAGTGCAGCGTAACTCTACTACACAGAAATATTTGTGACGCAGTTCAATTGCGCATCTACAAGTTTCATTGAGCACTACTGCGCATACGTAAGTGCTATGAAACTCTACTGCAGATATATAAGTACCCTTTAACTTTACTGTGCATCTTTGACTTCCATGGAACTCCAATGCGCTTGTGTAAGTGCTATGTAAATCGACTGTGGGTCTGTAAGTACCTCCTTACCTTGTCTGTGCAGCCGTATGCGCCATTGAACTCAACTGCGCAGTCACAAGTGCCATGTAACTATACTCTGCAGCATCATGCGCAGAACTCCTTTGCGCCATCTCAAGGAAACTCATTCATTTCAAACCCTCCACATAAACTGCTCCTTCTTCTGTATGAAATCATCTTTGTAAATATCTCAAATATAATTCAAGGAATTTTGTAAGTTGGTCCCGATGTTGAAAGGTTCGTCAAGGGTACCTTTTAAGAATTTAGAAGTTTCATTTTTGGACCCGTACCTTCAAGAATTGAAATGGTCCGGTTACGGATCTGGACCCTTGAGAATTTAAAAGGTCCGGATCCTGATCCGCAGCCGAACCTTTAAGAATTTTAAAAGTTCCAGTCCGGTCATAAATGTTCTGAAAAAAAAAAGAATCTTCTGCATCCTCTTCCAGAATGCAGTTCACAGCCCAACCGACATCAGCATAGCGAACGTGATCCTGGTTCTTCTTCTTCTTCTGCTGCTGGCAAACAATACCCGCCTGACCCGACTTCTAGAGAGGGGCCTCTATTTCATGACAGGTCCAGATCTCCTGATAGCAGGCTTCCTTCTATTAAAGTACTTGGATATTCACTTGCACAACTTGGATATATTCGGCTCATTTCGCGCACGAATCAGAAACTTCGATTCGAATTTCGCAGTTACATTTTTGCAGCTGGTATACCAATTGGTTGGAGACCAGATGGAAGGCACCATACTCCCGTCTCAGCCCATAAACATATTGTATTGTCAACATCCAATGGTGACATTTTTGCAATATTAGTGGATAGCAGGGTTCTTCGTGGAATATATAGGACACAACAACATAATCCGAGAGTGAAAATAAACATGATAAGCGGCGCAATTGATAACTTGACCTCAGATGAAATGAGGGATTGTCCAGTAGGCACTAATCACCCAATCTTCCCAAGCAGTTTTCTTAAAGCTTTTGACAATAATGATTCGCTGCAGTTCGAATGGAATTCTAATGGCGAACGTAATCCTACTTCTTCCTCTTCTGCCAGACAACATTCACCTGAACGGTCTTCTACTCCTGAGGAGCCTCCTATTCGTCCCAGGTCCAACTCTCCTCCTGGCAGGCCTCCTACTGATCATGTACTTGGATGCAAAATAGCAAAACTTGGATATGTTCGGCTTATTCCTCGCGCAAATCAGAACCAGCGATTTGAATTTCGAAGATACGTTTTTCCTGCCGATAACCGAATTCAACTGGTATTAAAACATGGTTTTGTGTACGTGCCAACGCGAGAACATATTGTATTATCAACATCCAGTGGTGACGTTTTTGCAATACTGGAGTATACTGGGATTCTTCGTGGAATATACAGGGTAAGTAGAAGTCATTCGAGAATAAAAATAAACATGACAAACGGTGAAGTAAACAATATGACCCCATATGAAATGACGGAATGTCATGTAGGCAGCAAATATCCAATCTTCTCACGTTGGTTTACTCAAGTTGTTTCAACTGAAGATTCTCTACAGTGTGTTTATCATTAATTCAATGTAAGAAGGATAAACTAAAATGCAATGTTCTTTGTAAACTGTAGTCAGGTCAAAATTGAATTAAAAGATTTAAATGTCAATGTATTATGGTTATCAAGGCTCCGTTCCCTTTATCCTTTGTTACTCCCCAGGAAGGACATTCAAATTTTTTTCTTCGTATATTCCAATTTGAGGTTTGTCGTGTTTTGTGTTTTCAGACACAGAGTGAAAACTGAGGTTTTAATTAGAACTAATTTTGAGTTCCAAGTTCGCTGCAACCAAAAGGAACACCTCTTGCTGAAAAGAAACCCAAGATGATGAATTAGTTCTGAAGAAGACTATATTTGGACCCCTAAATGAACCCAATTTCGATAGAGCGGCGCCACTTTATTGCCACGCAAACAATTTTTCTAGTCATGGGCCATCCACGAACTGCGTTACGAATCTTGGGCTTTTCGC
>CAKNWT010321048.1:9527-25164 GCA_932066315.1 Andricus coriarius
GAGTGACACTAATGCCAACATTGTATAAAGTATATGTGACTGTTTTATCGGAGAGGTTAAAGAAAGAAGTTGAGGAAAAAAAGATAGTGCCTCCGAATCAGACAGGGTTTAGAAAAGGGATGGGGGTGGTGGACAACATATATGTTCTTTACTATCTAGTAAATAGGAGGATTAAAAGGGATAAAGGGACAATGATAGCAGTGTTCGTGGACTTAGAGGCGGCGTTTGACACGTAGGAGATAGTTTCTGGTTGGTGAGAGGAGTGAGGCAAGGGTGTCCTCTCAGCCCACTTTTATTTAATATATTAATATCATACTTGGAAGAAGAAATGAAGAGGAGAGGGTGGGGAGGAGTTAGTATAGGGATCGAAAATATATATACGCTGGCATACGCGGACGATATAGTGTTGATGGCAGAGGATGAAGAAGGGATGGCGGGCTTAATTGCTGGATTAGATAAATATTTAGAGGGGGAAAAGTTAAATAAAAGTAGAAAAAACAAAGATAATGAAATTTAGAAAAGGAGGGGGAAGAAAGAAAGAATGGACGGGGAGATGGAAGGAAACAAAATTAGAAGAAGTTAAAGAGTTTAAGTATCTGGGATATAACTTGCAAAGAAATGGAGATCATAGAGCTCATATAAGAGAAAGGATAAGAAAAGCAGCAGGGATCATGAAACAGATATGGGGAATAGGAAAAAGAAGGCTAAAAAATTGGAGAAGGAGAATGTGGTTATTTGATACGCTGGTATGGCCAGTGTTAGGTTATGGAGCAGAGATATGGGCATGGAAAGAAAGGAAAGAGATTGACAGTTTACAAAAAAGGTATATAAAATGGTCGCTAGGGGTAGGCTGGACGACGCCGGGATATATGGTGATATAAGAAGCGCAAAGGGATAAATTAAGTACTAGAGCGGGAAAGAGGGCATGGAATTTTGAGAAGAAGCTGTGGGCGGGAAAGGGGGGGGGGAGCGAGAGAGTGTTTGATGGAGATAGAAGAAAGAAGAGGGTGGGCGAGGGAATTAACGAGATGGGAAGAAGAAAGGAGAGAGTTCTTTAAGGCTAGAGGGATAGAAGACAGGACTGGAGTAAACTACGAAGAAGTGGAAAAAAGGGAGAGGGAAAGACAATTAATAGAAAGATGGGGGATGATTGAGGGATCAAAATATAATAAATGGTATAAGATGATAAAAAAGGAAGGAGTACCAAAGTATTTAGAAAAGGGATGGGGAGAGAAAAGGTGGACTAGAATAGCAAGGTTTAGATTGGGAAACGAGGTGAGGGCAAGTATGTATTGGGAAATGAAAGAGAACAGAATCTGAAAGAGTTCAGAATCTATGAATGGGAAGAGTAAACATGGGAGCGTGTATGGGAAGGATGTAGGAGAGGAATGGAAGATAAAGGAAGCTGGAAAGAGAATGCGGTAAAGATTCTAGGGGAGGATGGTTTGGGGGAAGAGTGGATGAAGGAGTTAGAGGGGGCTAGGGGAGCGAATGAGAAAGAATGAAAGAATGGATGCAAATAAATGGTAAAATCGAGGTGCAAGAGAAGTGAAAGAAAAAGGAAACGGAAGTCGCTTAAATTAGAAGCATAAAGATTTGTAAGTAATGGTTATGTAATAGCTTAAGTAGATTAAGATGCGTTTGCGTTATCGATCTCTCTCTCTCTCTCGCTTGCACACTCGCTTTCGATCAATCGCTCACTCCTTCGCCAAATCGTCCCAAATTGCGCTTGCGTCAAAAAATAGAAATAAGGATTTAGATATAAGACTTTATATAAATAAATGTAAATAGTAAGGATAAGATTTTATAAAATATGTAGATGGAAGGATTGGAAGAAATGGAAGTCATGTAATACCTCAGGGGACACATTATGAATAAAGAAGAAGAAGAACAAGCAAAAATGTATTGCACATCAACTTCTCATGAAACTCGAACAATATTGTATAAATTGACGAATTCGTGCGAAAGGTGTTACAAACCTGGGTACACAACCACTAATTAAGGAGGTGAAACAAAAAATATGTTAATTAGTGAAAATACTGTATGGATGTTTGAGTTTTAAATATATTCCTTTTATATATGATTAGGCACTATAAGATACCGTTTATACTATGGCCGAATTCATTTCCAATCGGGCAGGCTGTGCGAGCTCAAGTCACAGAATCGTTACAACACGAAATATGTTGTTTTTCAAAGGATTTTATACGACACATATTTCACCATTTATATGAAAAATTTTCGTTGACAAAGTTATGAGTATTTGAATTAAAAAAATTGAAAACGTGGATTACCAAAAAATAGTCAACATTTTCGTTAAAAGTGTGATATTTTTTTAGCTATAATAGGTATTAATGTTTTTTCTTTCTGATTCTGAAATTATTTTTCGTCCTCTTTTGAAGTCCGTTAAAAACGTTTGAAAAAGTTTAAAATTGACTAAATGGCGGCGGTTTTTCTTGAAAATTTCAAACCTAATTTTCTCGAAAAGGCCAGCGTTTTTTTTCTCGTGATTATTTTTTAAGTTGGTACTAATATGGTGAATATATTTCAGTATAGCTTATCTTGTGCCCGCATCTTGGAGAGGAGAAAGAATTTGTTTTCTTCTGAAAAATGAAAATTCACGATTTTTGCAAAAAGAAGACGAGATATGAAAAAAGTTGAACAATCAAAGTTATTCCTTAAAAAAAGTTCCACAAAAAAGTTCTGTGGCACTTTTTTCTATGTTGTGTTATTATTGAACTATTCGCTAAAATATGAATAACAAAAATTTCCCGCTGTCATAATTAAACAAATATGATATAAATCAACAGGAAGAACAAATTTTTCTACACATTTTTTTCCTAAAAGTCTAAATATTCTATAATAATATTCAATATTTTACTATTACATTTTTTAAATCTGAATTCCCATAATTGTTGGTGTTTTCTTCCATTCCTGAGGTTTTTTTTCTGCGAAATTGTTTTATATCTTCGGCAGAAATGGACAATAATTTAATTAAATTGATGTGCTTTTTAACTTCTGTAACAAAGGTTTTTGCGTCTTTAATGTCTTCTATATAGAGTGTCCAAAAAGTAACGAAACACCTAAATAATTTTCCAGGTAAAATATTTTTCAAAAAGGTCAAGGTCATTCTTGAAGTAACTTTTAACAAGGAATCCAGTGGTGACCTTGAATTTGACCTTGAGCTTGACCTTCAAGGTTGTTTCAAGGTCAAATTTGTTTTTTTTTTTAATTGGGAACACCTATTTTTGACAACGGAAATCGAACGAGCGGGAAATTTTAAGTCCAAACATGTACTCAGGTCATGTGGCAAGGGTGACCTTGAACTTCAGCTGAAGGCTATTAGGCTTGACCTAGGTATGGGGCGGGTCCAATCTGTACTGCTGCGGCTCAGGTGTTTACGAAAAACTTCGAGGTCATTCTTGGAGTAACTTTCACAAGGAATCCAGCTGTGACCTTGAATTTGACCTTGAATTTGACCTTGACCTTAACCTTTACGATGATTTCAAGGTCAACTTTGTTTTTTCAATTAGGTACCCCTTTTTTGGCATCGGCAATCGAAAGAGCAGAAAATGTTGCGTCTAAACATAAATGTAGGTCATGGGTCAAGGATGACCTTAAACTTCAGCTGAAGGTTATTAGGCTTGACCCTGGTATGGGGCGGGTCCAATCTGTACTGCTTCGGCTCAGGCGCTTACGAAAAAGGCTTATGTCATTCTTGGTGTAAGTTTTAACGAGGAATCCTGTGGTAACATTTAATTTGACTTTCAAATTGACCTGCAAGGTCAAAAACAAAATTCTTCAAGTAAACAAATTAAAATTTTTTTTTAAATCAAGTTAAAAATTAATTTATTAATTATTTTATGAAATTTTTTGTGAGGAAAGTTAAAACTATACTTTGGTCGACTTTTTTATTAGTCATGGGTTTGGTGCTAGCATAACTAATATTCAATACGCACATTTTTTTCTTAATTTTGTTAGTTTGATTTTTTTTCAATTTTTTTTACTTAAAAAATTTTGTTTTTGACCTTGAAGGTCAAATTAAAGGTCAACACAGGATTCCTGGTTAAAAGTTACTCCAATAATGCCCTCGCCGTTATTCATAAACACCTGAGACGAAACAGTACAGATTGGACCCGCCCCATACCTGGGTCAAGCCTAATAACCTTCAGCTGAAGTTCAAAGTCATCCTCGACCCATGACCTTTTCGACGATCGATTTAAGTTTAGCATACAGCCAGTTTGCGTCAGAGGATGATAGTCGCACAATAACGGCCTTTTCAGTGCCAGGGCGGGGGCGTCTTCAGTTCAAAGAAATGCTGTTCGGGTTATCTGTTGCGCCAGGGACCTTTCAGCGATTAATCGACAAGTTAATCGGTCTAGAAATGAGCCCACCTTGCTTTACGGATCTAGATGATATCATTATAGTGTCAGATAGCTTTGATGAGCATCTTTGCTTGCTGAAAAGGGTCCAAGACAACATTTATGTCGCCGTATTAACAATCAGTCCCAAGAAAAGTATCTTTTGTAGACATGAAGTGCGCTATATGGGGTATTGTGTTAATTAGCGAGGTTTACAACCAGATGCAGAACACGTAGCGCTTGTACTGAATTAAACGGCACGATGCAATATTAAGAAATTGCGGTAATTTTTGGGTATGGCTAGTTCGTACCGTCGATTTATGCAGGGGTTTGCCACTCTTACGGAACCCTTGACTATGCTTTTGAGAAAGGATTGCTGTTGGGAGCGGGACGATGATCAAGAGACAGCATTTGCAGCGATCAACTCGGCTCTAACTACTACCCCGGTGCTAACGTGTCCTCATTTTGAGGTTCCATTCGTCTTACCGTCAGACGCAAGTAGTTACGATCTTGGTGCAGTTCTCACGCAAGTTATTGAAGAGGAAGACGTAATAGCTTTTGTGAGTCCTACATTATGAGACGCGGAATGTAAATACTCAACAACCGAACAAGAGTGTCTGGTCTTCATTTAGTAAATTAGCAAATTCCGGCACTATTTGAAGGGATATAATTTTACGGTGATTACGGACCACTCCAGTTTACGGCGGCTTCACAATTTACATAACTCGACAGGTCGTCTGGTTTGCCATTGCACTTAAGCTCCTCGAGTATCTGTTTAATCAAGTCCATCGTAAGGGTCTTCTGGTTCGAGAAAATAATCCCTATGTATTTGTTTCTGGGGCATACCAGTACATCACATTCACAAAATATGTGATGAGCTGACTCCTCACGAAAATCACTTTTTCGATGAGAGTTGTCTCCAATCCTCATCTTGGTCAAGTGTTTTCTCAGTCGGCATGTTCCAGTTAACATACCTACTACGACATTAATCTACCTTCTTTCCATGTTCAAGAGTTCACTAGGCCTCATAGTACATGTACCAGATATAAAATTCTTAGAATGCACCATGTTTTGGTTTCTTTCCAATATCTCGCATGCTTCTCCGAAAACCATTTACCTAGGGATCCTTTCGCCGATGTGTGCAAGATACCGCAGTTGGGTACCGGGCTAATGAGGGCTGTGAAGCTCCCATCTTAGCAAGTGAATCTGCATTCTCATTACATACTGCTTGGCTGTCAGAACAAATGTAAATGTGCTGGCCTTCATAAGCCCGCTTACAAATTTCCTCTAGACAAGCTTAAATAGCTATTAAATTGGCCGGGAAAACTGTAGGGAATGTGCCCAGAGTTTGCTATCTCAACCCTGGGCTTCTTCTCGTAGATTCCAGTCCCTGTTCCCAAGAAGTTTTTAGAGACGTTCGTGTACCAAACGAGATCTCCTTGGGTAAATAATTCTTTCCTTCTCCCTTCATAAGTCCATTCTTCCCCTTAAGGGAAGCTGCCCTTATAGGGTTTTATGAAGTATAATTTCCTCAACATAACATCAGCTTGCATGGCGGGAATATTATCCGCGCATAGCATGCGCTTACTTATATCATATAGGTATTTTACCTCAATATCACTAAGGTTGCCCCTAGTAGAAGTCAATAGTCTTCCGCTACCGCCATCTTCCTTACGAAAAGGCCAACCGTAGTTGTTTTATAGCACTGATTAGTACAGTCCTTGGCTACCAGGTGGTTGACGCATATGCTATTATGGGTCCAATTACACAGCTCCACAAAAAAAAAAGTTGTCTGCCCCAGAAACCAGAATAGGCTTACCCTACGTTTTTGGGGTCGCTGAATCCGAATCCGGGGTCCGTTTGGCTCCATCACGTCAGATTTCGTCCCTAACCACAAAAAACATAAAAATCGCTTTTTTCAGGTGAAACATGATTCGTACCTATGAAAAGTGGTCATATCCTATGTTTTTGAGGTCGCTGAGTACGAACCCGGAGTCATTGTGGCTCTATGACGTCTCGCTTCGTCCCTAACCTCCAAAAAGACGGTGAATTCTTAATTTTATGTAAAACATGTATTTTTTCAATGCAAAGTGGTCATAGCCTATGTTTTCGAGCCTGTTGATTACGGATTCGGAGTCCTTGTTTTTCTATGACATCAAATTCCGTCCCTAACCTAAAAAACGGTAAATTTTGGTGATCTTATGTGAAACATGTATTTTTTCAATGCAAAGTGGCCATATCCTAGGTTTTCTAGACTCCTGAGTAGAAATCCTGAGTCCCTTCGGTACCACTCGTCCGAATCCTCGTTCAGCGAAAGTTAAAAGCTAGTCGAAAATCAGTTGATACTGTTGACAGCATTGTCCAGATAACAACCGTACGAACCAGCCATTCGCACGTTCGCGCACTGCATAATTGTATGTGTAGATATCAGATCATGCATGCATTTTTTTATGTTCGCTCAGTATGATCTTGTTGCTTGAACGAGTGACGAAATCCTGCTACTCCGACCGATTCCGTGAACGATGACGACTGCCCTGAAAGGGGATGTGTAGAATGAATTGTATCACTATCTGTTGGAGTAAAGAAGCCAGTAGGAGCGTACTGCCTTGCAGGGGGCATTAGGGTCTGAGGATGAAACCGTAGTGTGTCCGCCGACGAGTTGTATGAGGGTTATCACCTCCAGGACGGAAGACTCACCTGCGATCGACCGCTGACATTTCTGTCAACGGCATCAACTGATTTTCGACTAGCTTTCAATTTTCGCTGAACGAGGAATCGGACGAGTGGCGAGTCTGGTCTGTTGGGTTAAGAGTTTTTCCGAAGTTACGCATCAAAGTTTAAAGCCTGGGATCGTGGTAACGAACGGACTCAAGATTTGTACTCAGGAACCTAGAAAACATAGGATATGGCCTCTTTGCATTGAAAAAATACATGTTTCATATAAAATTACCAATGAACTGGTTTTTTTTAGTTAAGGTACAAAGTGTGACGTCATAGAACCACAACAACTCCGAATTCGTAATCAGCAACCTGGAAAACATAGCCTATGACCACTTTGCATTGAAAAAATACATATTTTACATGAAATTACCAATTCAGTCTTTTTTGAGGTTAGGGACAAAGCGTGACATCATAGAACCACAGCAACTCCGGATTCGTACTCAAGGACCTCGAAAACATAGGATATGACCTCTTTTCATAGGTACGAATCATATTTCACCTGAAAACAGCAATTTTCATGTTTTTTGAGGTTATGGACGAAATCTGACGTGATGGAGCCAAACGGACCCCGGATTCGGATTCAGCGACCCCAAACACGTAGGGTAAGCCTATTCTGGTTTCTGGGGTAGACAACTTTTTTTTGTGGAGCTGTGTTATCATTGTATATAACCAGCAAGTAATCCTGGGCTTTAAGCCCCAGATTTTTCCTATTTCGCATCTACAGGCCTAAAAAGCCATTTTAGCTTGTTTCACCATTTCGTCAACAAGGAGTTTCCAGGTTAATTTAGGTTCAAATATTACTCCTAACTACTTCCCCGATTTTGAAAATTCTACTTCCGTGCGTAGAACTGAAGATTTGTAAGGTCAGGACAAACAATGATCCCTGCACCCTTGCTCTACTATGTTGAGCGTTGACTACCTAGTGTGGCTTTGAGAATTTCTCCTTGTGGCTATTCCCCTGAAACTTTGGCCTTCACTTCATTATCATGTAGCGAAGTGTGTACAGTTCTGATTTGAACTATGGAGTGGATTCACCTGTTTACCGTATCACTAACTTCATGTGTTTCAGCAGAACGGTATATGGATTCAATTGGGGTGTTACTAAATGCCCCCTGTATGTATAGGAACATTGCAATTGCTACTTCACCGTACCGCATTGTATCATTAATGCGGGAGGTAAAGGTTTTGGAAAGAAGATTGACTTAACATTCCTCCATGCTACCGGAATGTATCCCGTTGCTAAGCAGGCCTGAAAGATGCAGCACAATGGACCCAAAAAGGACTGAAATTCTTCTTATATTAATGCAGGGAATATTTTATCATCTCCTGTAGCTTTTAATGGTTTGAATTGTTTAACTGCCCATCAAATTTTTGAATAAGTGACAATACGACTTTGATTTCTTTCCAATCTTCCATTCTGGCTCTAAAACTTGGTACTCCTTAGGGGTTTGACTCATGGGCCGCCTCTCATTCGTTTAATCCAACTCCGAGCCCCGGAAATATACTCTCATTAGGTGCTCAAGGATTTCATTAGTTGTCTCAGCCATTTCACCCGAAGGCATTATTAAAGCCTTCAGTTGATATGATGCGCTACCCCTCAAGGTTCTCTGGAGTCTAGCAGTGTTAGTTATATTCTCCATTCGCTGAAATTGCCCGGTCCATGAGTGCCTGACGGAGATTTGTATCTCTTTCTTATATCCTGTCTAGGTTGCCCTGTACAAGTAACAATTGTCATTCTTTTTCGCCCTGTTAAAAAGACGTCGAGTGTCCTTTTTCAGGTCCTCCAGTCTAGTATTACATTGGGGTGTATCCCTGTCTATTTTCTTAATACGAAGAGGACAATTGTCCTCATCCGCTTTGTTCAGACCTTTTTGTAGGATGTCGACAGCAAATTCTATTTGTTCAGTAGACTTGATTCTGCCCGGTTTAGCGCCCAGCAAACTGTTCAGATCCTGCCTATAAGTATCCCAGTCAGTTGCTTCAGGGTTTCTATACTTTTTAACCTAAGTTCTATCTGCTCTCCACAAGTCGAGTGATGTGCTTTAGCATTACATCTGATGATCAGTGGCCATGCTTTAACGCAGCAGTAATCCACCAGATTTTGCCATTCCTCAGATGGCGGGTCCTGGGAGTGAGTCAAATGGTAGGTACGTTGAGCATATCACCATAGGTTCGCGTCTGCCGCCTAAATGGTGATCAATCTTTATTGCCACCAAGTCTCTGGAAAAGAACCTTGTTAAACCAATCAATTTAATATCGCCTGAAATAAAATGCTGCCCTATGTGTTTCTACGGAACTGTCGTAAATGACTGATCCGCTCTTGTTACCTAATCCTCTAACTTTCGCCTTGTAAGCTCAAGGTTCTTGTAATAAGGCTTTTGAGAGGATCCTCTCAAATCCATAGTGAGGCCTGCATTCGATTTTATTGAGACTTTGGACCACTCCTGGTTCTGCAGTTATTACAAGTTGATTAGCTTGACTATTCGCCTTGACATCGATAACCTTCCATCCTCCCGTTTTCATGGTTGGGGTTTTGATTGCTATCCTCTTGAGTACGGTTCTTGATTCCGCGAATACACTTGGAATCCAAGCCAGCAGCTTTACTGGCTTTTGTCTTTACTGGCATGTCAGGGCGTGCGTTAACTTTTAGCGTACGAAAGTTTCTGAACAAGCGCCTCCCGGATTGATGGAAAGAAGAGTCGTTAACTTGCTATGGGCGTTGGTATCCATGAACTGCATGGGCCCGTATACGCGAAGTAGGTTGCGCGCCAAATAAATCCGTAATGCACATGTTTGAAAGTTGCAAATTGGCTCTCGACGCAAGTAGCTGGGACCGGCAATCGAGAAGAAGAGAACCGGGAGCGTCACTTCTGGTCGGACGATCGTTCTGAGTAGTCGCGTAACATGGCAAGCTGTCACGTACGGTATTTAAACTTTCAGTATAAAGAAAGTGCGGTCTTATTAATTAATTTTCACGCTACAACCTGTCGTTTCTTCTTGATGGCTGCTTGAGTAATTTGTCATAGTGAGACGGCCAAACTTCTTGTGAACGTTTTAGCGTTCATTTTTGCGATGTTAAAAACGCGATAAAATTTTTTTTTTATGTTCCACTCAAGATCGGACCATTAAGTGTAAATTCCTTAACGTTTATGTAACCGCTTCCGGAGAATTGGACTCGTGTGGAGAGATGTATGCACAACGTATCTCAAACTCATCAGTCCACCAGCGCTTTCTGTCGAGGGATACACAAGAGAGGTAGCTATGGACTTTTGGTTGAACAAGTCTGCCAAGATTCATCTAGGGCGATAACGATTTACTGGCGTTCCCTGGGACCTTAAGCTCGTAGATATGAGTGTTATTAGACACCTTGCGACTTAAGAGATCAATACGTACCTAGGCGTGCCTGAGAGCCGCATTCAGAACAAAACATCAGTGAAGTAGTCTCTCCGAAGCAGATACAAGCTGCTTCTTCGACAGGTTTGGTCTTCCAATCTATCGGCGTTGAACAAGGTATCTGCGACTAACCTGCTTGCCGTCCTATTAATATAGTGCTCTACCCTTCTATAAGGTCGTGACCTTATAGAAGGAGCTTACTTTTGCTTACCTCAGATCTTCCAGACGAGCCAGGACGGAGTCATTTCCACCCAAGTATACCGTAACCCCATTTTACGTCAAGAAGTTCGCAGTGATAGGTGCAGAGCCCTAAGAGTGCTTTACTACAATCTTTGTGGCTCTTACGGTGTTGGCCAAGGAGAAGGAAAATGACGAGAGGTATTGGGACCTTAGAAGGGAGCTGCGACGACTGTACCCAGAATATTCGTTTAAAATAATTGTCCTTGTGATCGGCTGTGTCGGAAGTGCGACGCTATCACTGATTCGTAACCTTGAAACCATACCCGCGTGCCAAAAACATGCTGAGGAACTTGGGAGATGACACAAACAATTTCCGAGAATATTTGTATGTATATCATTAAGATATTTCCCTTTCGGCGAGCCTCTAGGGGTAAGCGTGACACTGCCCGATTCGGGTAGTGTTTTTGAGGTGGATTTGTAGTAAATGGGCTCACCACACCCACGACCGCCAACAGCAACGCAGTAGTATCAGACGGTCACCCATCCAAGTACTAACCGCGCCCAACACTGCTTAACTTCAGTGATCTAACGGGAACTGGTGCTTCCAGCGTGGTATGGTATATTATAGTATAGTATTATAGTATATTCGGCACTTCTCATTTTCGACACTTGAATCCATTTTCTTAAGAGCGTTTGGGTTAACGGTATCATGGCTAATACCGTAAGAGTGACAGGGATGGTAATAAAGCACTCTTAGTGCCGCATTGTGCATTTGGATGCACTTCGTTCCCGCGTGAGTGGGACAACCAGATAGTAAGTGTCCTAGGTGCTCGGCGTGTGCATGATACTGTCTGTAGTTATCATCAGGAATGTCTGGGCTTAAAATGTGGCGACGAGAAACTAAAGTGGAAACTACACCGCCCTGACACACTGAAATGAAACCCACCGTGCCCGACTTCAATCCGGGTGATTTGAGGAAAGCAAACATTAGCTCAAACAACATCAACTGATCCTTCACATTTCTGTGGAAGCTACTGTGCATCCTCTTGTCGAGGAGCTATTTACGGAATTTTTTTCTGCGAATTCTAGATCCGGGCCTTCAGGAGTGAGTACTCCAAGTTTTTTCTTTTGCATTCTCTGAATTCTCATATTTATTTCAATTCTTCTAAATTCTTGCAATTCTGATGAAAACTGTGAATTCTCCATGATTCTTTAAATTTTCTTGAACTGTTGGAACTCCTCTGAATTCTTCGAACTCTTGAGAAACCACTCAATTCATCTAATTTTTTTATTGTTTGAAAATATTTGAATACAACTTGAATTTTTTTGAATTCTCTGAATTCCTCGAAACAATTGAACTTTCTTCAATTCACTGAATCCCTGAATTCCGAAGAACATCAAAATTGCTAGTGGTAATCCCAGTGAGGCCCGATCCAGTCCCAATTAGAGGATTAGTCATTGAGATTAGTAATGTAATCGTATCTCACTAGTACATTTGTATGTATCAAAAATTACGAAGTCATTTTTTGTGGTGGCTCTTTTTACTGCGAACACACCCCATATAGAGAAATGCTGACGAATACTAATAGTATTTAATTTACTATAATAAGTCTTCACTAATTAATGTTCTTAAGTAAAAGTGTCGTCAAACTTAGTCGATCAGGATCTTTTACGAAGAAGAACATATTTTTTATTTGTAGAATTTTCTGTTGTAAAATAGATCCTTGTAGACTAAGTTTGACGTCGCTCTAAATTAAGTTCGTTAATTAGTGAAAACTGATTTGAGTAAATTAAATCCTTTTATTAAGGGCTCTATCATTTTTTTCATCAGTGGTTAATTAATTAGGAATGGCTTGAGCCCAAATGGTGCACGCTTGTATCAAACTAAGTTTGGCGACGTTCCTAATTAATTTCGTTAATTAGTGAAAAATAATTAAAGTTAATTAAATCCTATTCGTAAAGGCATCATCGACATCGTCATATTACTAATGTTATTGAATAATTCTTTAATTTTGCCTGAATCGGGCCTCATTGGGATTACTACCAGAAATGTTGACGCTATTTTGAATTAAACGGTTCAAGGAATTAAAGATAATAATTCAATTGTTTTCGAGAAATTCAGAGAATGCAAAATAATTCTAGTTATATCCAAGCGAATACCAAACAGTTAAATGAATTAAAACAATTGAGTGATTTCTCAAGAAATCAAAGCAGTCAGACGAATATTCATTAGGATTATTCATTAGAATTAAAAGAATTTACAAGAACTCAGATAAACAAGAAAATAAGAGAATTCAAAGTAATGTAGAAGTCTTGGAGTGTTCAAAGAAATGCAATAGATTTGTAAGAATTCTACTAAATTAACAAAAATGTGTACATCTTCATTGAGTACTAGTTAACCCGTTAAAAAAATTGGGTGTATTTGGAAATCGTTTAAAAGAATTTCATTTTTCTGGTAGTAGGGTAGTAGTTAGGGTTTTCTATCAGTATTGTTCAGGCCGGTGTTGGATGTTGGATAGTTTAAGGAGCCCAAAAGCTTTCAAGTGTTGGGAAAAGACAATCGTAAAGCTTTCCTTAACAAATTTTGTTGGTTCTAGAAATTTAAGATGCCTAAATATTTCTACGACTATTCCTTCGGCATTGTTTTACTGAGCGTCTAGTTTTGAAGTCACAACTTCGCGTTCATCACTCACCTTTGACCATTATGACTGGTATTTTACAATGTAACTTTTTTAATGTTCTACGGTTTTGTTTAGCGCTGAACCCACTTAGTAGGGCACACAACAACATGTCCTATGTGTAATATTGTGTAGTGTGTAAAGAAAGACAGGATGGAATACAGCCTTACCCACTTGATTTACATGCATGACCTGAAAGTCTTCTTAGCTTGAACTGATCTCGTATCGAAACCTTTGTCACGTTTCTTTGCGAAATTTGCAAGCAATTTTTAACAATTTAACAATTTTTTAACGTAACAACCCGGACATCCTCGGTAGGCTCAAGGGGATGTGATAATTAGCATATCAAGAATTTAGTTTCCGTTTATTGTTATTTGTTTTATGCTTCTTTTAATTTCTCAAAGTTTCAGCGTAAATGGTATATTATTTTGGACGCAGAAATAAGGATACTGAATGGCTCATATTGTAAGCATCATATGCCGTTGTGGTACTTATACCAAAAGCTTGCGAGTTTCTCGCCTCCCATTTCTGGCATGCCAGGCATGCAGCCAAGTAGTCAGGACATAAAGGCACCTGTGAAAGGAATTAATCCTTTCTACCAACTTCAATTCTGATGTATATGGAATATTGCGTGCACGAAGGATCTGTTAGGATCCTTGTAACCGCCTTAGATAACAGATAGGAAGGAACTGTTACCTCACCTGTATTACATCAACCTGCCCATCTTGCATCTTATTTTCCTGATCTCGTCTTCAATTCTCTACTTTCAAGGCGGATCCTTCCATCTCTTCGCGGACCAAGTGTCCTGCCTGCGGCAACTTGTGCAGTATACAAGACTCTGTACTTGTATGTTAAGTACAGAAGACTCTCACAAAGAGTCCAGAATGTTTGAATTTTTGTACTAAAGTAACAAAAAATATAATGATAGAAAATTTGGGAGATTCAAGAAAATGCAGTAAAAATACTTTTTGAAACAGTTGCGTGCGAAGTTCAATTTCTCGTAGCTGCGTAGCAGATGCGAAATACCTGAATTGTACACTAGTGCGTGAAGTAAATCGGCCAGTTCTTCGCACACTGCTTATAGCCAATCAAAAAACAGCATTCACATTCAGCCTTGGCTCTGATTTAGTTCAAATGTCACGTTAGACATTCACTCCAATGTTCAGTTTGTTAGTTTGTTACTTCTGGTTACCACGAACATGACCGCACCAGAAATCATCGATGTGGTAAAAAACGTACCAGGTGTATAAGCTTAAATCCGCTGTTTTTTAGGCAAAAGAAAGTAGTTTTTTTTTTCAGAAAATAAAATAAACTTTATTCAAAGTATTTTTCCTCGCTTGCTATACATTTTCCCCATCTCTCGGGCAATTTGTGTATACCACGCCAAAAAAAGTCTTTATCTTTCGATGCAAACCACTCGTCAAGCCATTTTCCGACGTCTTCGTACGAATCGAAGTGTTGTTTAGCGAGCGCGTGACCCATCGACGAAAACAGGTGGTAATCAGAAGGGGCCAGGTCTGGTGAATAAGCGGGATGAGGTAGCACCTCCCAGTTGAGTGTTTTTAAGTAGTTTTGGACCATTTTTGACGTGTGCGATGGGGCGTTGTCGTGAAGAAAAATCAGCATCTTATGTCTTTCTTCATAATCCGGCCTTTTTTCACGCAAACCACGGCGCAATTTGATTAGTTGTTGGTGGTAGCGATGAGCATCGACAGTTTCACCAGGTTTTAATAGCTCACAGTAGACGACACCCTGCTGATCCCACCAAACGCACAGCATCGTCTTGCGTCCAAAGCGATTAGGTCTTGAGAAAGAAGTTGATGGTTGTCCGGGATCGACCCACGATTTTCTTCGTTTCGGATTCTCAAAATAAATCCACTTTTCGTCTCCAGTCACTACACGATGCAGAAACGACTTTCTTTTGTGTCTAGCAAGCAAGATTTCACATGTGTTTTGGCGTCGCTCCATCTGCCTATCGATCGGTTCATGGGGTACCCATTTTCCCATTTTTTAGATCTTTCCCATGGCATGTAAACGCATGGAAATGGCCGGTTGAGTAACACCTAACTGTTCGGCAAGCATTTTTTGTGTTTGTGTATCGTCCTCATCCAAAAGAGCCTGTAATTCATGGTCCTCAACTTTTTTGGGCCGATTTTCACGCTTTTTGTCACTCAAGTCAAAATGACCGTCTTTGAACCGACGAAACCAGTCTCTGCAAGTTGTTTCCGATAAAGCACTGTCACCATAGGCCTTCACAAGCATTCGATGTGATTCGGCAGCCGATTTCTTCAAATTGAAGCAAAAAAG
>CAKNWT010321049.1:0-17441 GCA_932066315.1 Andricus coriarius
ATATATATATATATATATACGTGGATATATTCAAGATTGTGTGAGAAAGATTTGCAATAACTATTTTCATAAAAAATAAAGAATATACAATTGTTATACAGAATGTATGTAGCGATATATCGAAATCAGCGATTTGATCAAAGTTGGACTCCTGTGAATCATTTAACATAATTCAGATTCAGATTGTTTGTCATGAAAAATGGATATACATTGCAGGATGTATGTGTCTTTTGGCCTTAGGTAACCGATTTATTGATCTGGTAAAATTAATCACTAAATGGCTTTTTTTAATACATAAAAAATTCGTGATATTTCAGATTACAAGAATAGACAATAAGAATGATCTAATGTTAATTTTCACATACAATTAGTGACAAAAAATCTGTCCCAACAAAATTTGTATTTTAACATATAAAATTGAACCAATGTTCTTTTTCAATAATATCTGCAGCAATTTAAATTATAAAGGAAAATCGAAAATTGAAAAAGCACAAATTCCACAATTTTCAAAACGAATTGCGTATAACGTTTTATAAAAAAATTGTTACTGACAATGACTCTCACGTTCATTCCAACTCCCTAGTCGAAATTTAGATCCTGCTTTGACGCTATTTAAACTTATAGCCCCTACTTTAAGGTATTTACTCTTAGAGAATGAAACATTAGAGCCTACTTTGACTCCATTTTAAGCTACAGGCCCTGCTTTGACGATATTTAAACTTATAGCCCCTACTCTAAGGTATTTACTCCCAGCTATAAAACTTCTCTTCCTTGATGTTGAACCTACTTTGAATCTTTTAAACCTACTATCTTAAAATTCGAACGCTATAATGTCATCAAATAAAAGAACATATCGATCTGATACATCAAAGCAAGGCTCATCAAAAGGCAGTCAGTGACTGCAAATACTGGCAGTGGCAGTCGCGAGACTAGGTCAAACAGACCAGGAAACGGGCCGTCATATATCTTGTCGTTCGACTGGTTCCTAATCCTTCACGGTAAATAACAGTTTCAAATGAAAAAATGTAATGTATTGTGAATTCAAGTAGAAAAAAATCAGACTCTTCGGTGTGAAGAATGACCCGCAACGAGCCGTGACCGTAACGACCGTGACCCTTTCTAGGATTCCTAGAAACCAAAGTAAAAAATTACAGAAAAAATTGGTGGCAGTCATGCACTTGTCGTGTCAGTCAGCACCTGCTGAAAGTGGTGAGCCCTGCATCAAAGGAATGTGAAACGAAAAAACAGGCTCAAGATTCATCAACACCTTTCAATCACAGTCAAGAATATCTATCTAATACATCGAAGAAACCTGACAATAAAATGAACAGACTGGCTCAAGATTCAGAAACGTCCTCCAGTAGCAACAAAGAAAATTAAGAATATCTCATATCAACAGGTTTATTATTCAATATAATATTTAATCATTGTCAGCACTTATCACAAAAATTCTTAGAATTTAAAACCACCTGGATCATATTTTTCTTCTTTGATAAAAAATACTCTTCATTTTATATGCACGCTTATACTTTTATACCTTATTCTGATAATTTCCCTGTTTCTATAGATAATAATAATTCATTAATATTTGGACAAGAAATGCAAAATGACGTATAAAAAATATGTTTTCCGTATTTTATTATAATAAAACAATATGCCAGTCTTCTTTATATATAAAGAAGACTGGCATATTGCATTAATATAATAAAATACGGGAAATATATTTTTTATACGTCATTTTACATTTCTCGTCCAAATATTAATGCATTGTTATTATTATTATTATTCGAGTTATTATTGTTGCCAGTGTAGGGGCTGAAGCAGCAATGTAGTGTCTGCAGCGCGAATATAGGGTAGGGCCTAAAGCACCAAAGTAGGTTCAAATTTAGACCCTACCTTGACGCTAAACGTGGAAAAACGGGCGATTTCGGACATTTTTAGCGTCAAAGTAGGGTCTAAATTTAATTGAAATCGCTGCTTATTTTGAACCTACTTTGCTGCTTTAGCGCCTACTAAGATAGGAGTTATAGCTTCAAAGTAGGGCGTAAATTTCGACCCGGGCTGTTTCCAGAGAAGAACAAACTTTTTTCAATAACAAATACAATATTGTTCAATACATACGAATCGTAATATTTAAAATTAAATAATGACACAAACATTCAAAGCAGTTTTAGTGCAAAAAAAATTATTTTCCAGGACAAAGTTTTATATTTACTTATTTAATTTCAATATCTACATAATTTCAGATAATGAAGGAAGAAACGAATTCCAATTTTCGGCAAAAAATTGTTTACAATATTTACAATTATTGATGCCGCATAACAATTGAGACTACAAGTTACCTAAGGTACCTCGGTTACCTAAGGCCAAAAGACACATACATCCTGCAATGTATATCCATTTTTCATGACAAACAATCTGAATCTGAATTATGTTAAATCATTCACAGGAGTCCAACTTTGATCAAATCGCTCATTTCGATATATCGCTACATACATTCTGTATAACAATTGTATATTCTTTATTTTTTATGAAAATAGTTATTGCAAATCTTTCTCACACAATCTTGAATATATCCACGTATATATATATATATATATTATATTTGTTACTGATATTATATTGTTACTGACAATGACGATAATTGCAACTATTTCCAGAGAAGAAAAAACTTTTTTCAATAAAAATTACAATACTGTCAAATACATACGAATCGTAATTATACCATACTAATAAGTTTTATTTTTAACCCACACTTTTACCCCCCTCCCCCACATAGCGCCCCAAATATGACCCAAAAATAAAAAAATACATTTGTACGTATTATTGTTACTTTTTAGCAACTTCCGTCGTCTGTTTTATACAAATAATTACTAATGGACAATTAGAATATTTCCCATGACTTTTTCAAGCAATGTTCAATTGTTTAAACAAATGTAACTTCACAAATGTAAATTCTGTTAAGAACGTTTTTTTCTTTCATCTTCAATTTCTATTTTTTCCTCAAGGCAGTTTTGTATTAAAAAATGTGGATCAGTAATATAAAATATTACACATAGAATTATTTTATTATATATTTTTTGTGTCTATTCTCATACAAAATAAACAACAGTTTTGTAGCGACATCTGTAAATGAGCGATTTGATCAAAGTTGGACTCCACTGAATCATTTAAGATAATTCAGATTCAGATATTTTGTCATGGTAGGCGGACATAAATTGCAGGATGTATGTGTATTTTGGCCTTAGGCGACTTATTTATTGATTTGGTAAAATGGATCAGTAAATGACTTTTTTTAATACATGAAAAATTCGTGACATTTAAGATTACAAGAATAGACAATAATAATGATACAATGTTCATTTTTACATCGAATTAGTGACAGAAAATCTGTCTCACAAAAATTTGATGCAATTTCAGTGCAAGAAAAAGTATTTTGCAGGCCGAAAAGGACACAGTTTTGTATTTACTTATTTCATTTCTTTACGATTTCTATTTTAACATATATAATTGAACCAATGTTCTTTTTCAATAATATCTGCAGCAATTTAAATTATAAAGGAAAATCGGAAATTGAAAAAGCACAAATTCCACAATTTTCAAAACGAATTGCGTATAACGTTTTATAAAAAAATGGTTACTGACAATGACTCTCACGTTCATTCCTACTGTTTCCAGAGAAGAACCAACTTTTTTCAATAACAAATACAATATTGTTCAATACATACGATTCGTAATATTTAAAATTAAATGATGCCTAATGTTTCTTGTGAATTTTACATAGAAAAAGTTACTGCAAATCTCTCTCACAAACATTCGAAGCAGTTTTAGCGCAAAAAAAATTATTTTCCAGGACAAAGTTTTATATTTACTTATTTAATTTCAATATCTACATAATTTCAGATAATGAAGGAAGAAACGAATTCCAATTTTCGGCAAAAAATTGTTTACAATATTTACAATTATTGATGCCTCATAACAATTGAGACTACAAGTCACTCTCACTATAGTTGAAAGCATATTATTGTAAAGAAATGAAAAAGAAAAACAAATTAAATTAAATCTGCAAAAAAATATTTTACAACCAAAATTGCAGTACGTGGCTGTTTGTTAATTTCATTTGTCTAGAACAATTAAAACAGACACTCGTCAAATTATTTGCATTCTGGGAGTACTCTTGCATCGATTTAAGATGATTTTCAGTAGATGCAACCCGCTATTGAAGAGTAAACAGTAATTTTGTGAAAAATCTCGATTTTCTCATACTTCAAGTAAACATATAATAAATAAACAAATGAAAATGCAAGAATCTATGACCAATGTTCTCTTGGAAATTTAGCGCCGTTCAATTAAAAAAAAATTAATTGCGGATTGGGGCAAAATTGAAGGCTGTAGGCCATTTGAACGAAAAAAAATGCATTTCCTCCCATACCGCGGTCGTGTGCACTTCAACATTTCGATTATTACTGCAAATATTATCCGATTTTCATGAATCTTTTTTCACTTTCTTGAAATTATATGTATAAAACATTTCTGCTAATTAAAATTGAATCACGCGATGCTTTCATAATTTTAGTTTTTCGAACTGGCCTGCATCTCATAACAATGGAAGGGTCATTCGTCTCGGCTAATTCGACACGCTCCCTAGTCTCCACTCGCGCTCCGGGGAGCCTGCCTCCGAAATTTCAAGAGGGTCCACGAGCTATATCTCGAAAATACAGACGATATTGCGAAAAAATCAAAACATTTCGATGTATTTTCAAATTATAAATATGTACATATAAATATTAATCAAAGTTAAAAAAAATTTAATTTAATTTCAACTGTAAATATTTATGAAAACATCAGGAAAATATTTGTCTTGAATTAAAGAAAAATCTTTATTCGAACAAAAAACAATTTCTTAGAACTAAAGAAATGTCTGAATCAAATAAGGCCGTGGCTACGGGTACCGAAATTTCGGTGCAAATAGACGGATTTTTCGGTACAAACAGAGCTGGAAAAGGGTATATTTATACAAAAATTTCGGTACAATTGACCAGATTTTTTCGGTACTTGTAGACACTTCCATCAAGTAAACTTTTCTTTGACTGAGAGCCAATGAATATATTTCTTAATTTAAAAAAACAACATTTTTTGAATTGAAGAATATGTCTCCGATTGTTCACAGTGAAATTTTTGTTTTTACACTTTTTAATATTTGAGAGTAATCTTTGTTACAATATATATCTTTGTTGATAGCATAACAAATTTTTAACATTATTATCATATATTATAAGATGTAAAGTTAGATCTATGCATATATATTTTATAACCATCCCGTAGCTGTAAGCTATAGTAATTAGGTTACAAAACATGGAAATTATACCGACACTCAAGTATATATAATTATTTGCGAGTTTACAGGTGGGCTGTAGTTATTGATTAAGATAGGAAGTGTCAAAAAAAGCTTAAATGTAAAAAGCTCTATTTTCCAAGATACAAAAGACCGATTTTATATATGAAATCAGTCATATATGAGTCTGGCCCTGGTGATGTTACGTAATTGTTTAGGGCTTAAATCTATTGTTATCCGAGGCAAAATATGAGACACATATTGTCTGTTTTCCACAACAAACATTTTTTTACCAAAGTTAATTATTTTTATTTTAAAAGTCTACCATTATAGTTTGGGCTCAGAATTCATCTCTTTTGTTTGAATTTTCTAGTGTTTGGTGGAAAATTCATTATTTTGATGAAAATTCGACTATATTGTGAAAAATCAACTATTTTGTTAAAAAGCCATCTTTTTTAGTCGAAAATTCAACTGGTTTGTTGAATATTCGTCTTTTTGAACAGAGAATTTATCGTTTATGTTGAAAATTAATCTGTTGGTAGAAAAGTAATATTATTTGGTGGAAAATTCAAGATCTAGATAAAAGATGCAACTTTTTTGTTGAAAGTTCCTGTTTTCGGTTTTGAAAAATCGAATGTTTTTTAAAACCTTCGACTTTTTAGCTAAAAAACTCAACTCTTTTGTTGTAAATGAAAAACCATTCGACTTAACATCTAAGGAATATGATACAAACCTTAATGTTATTTAAAAGAATTTATTTCCTTTTTTTACATTCTCGTCATTTATGATTTTGAAACTATTTAAATCGTCCGAAATTTCACACCTAATTTTTTTAACGGATCTCTGCGTTTTGAGACACCCTGAAGACAAAAATCATGATTTGGCGATGGCGTCTATTTTAATTTTTTGCAATTTTTTTAGAATATCCAGATGAGTTTTTTACAATTTAAAAAACTTCCCCTATATCATTCTCCCTAGCCAATCCTGCCTATATCATTTGGAAACACTTCTTTTACAAAATTTTATTTTAAACTTTTTTTACATTCTAAAAACATCTCAACAAAATTTTCAAACATTTTTTACAATATACCTACAGCTTTTGCACATTCTTAAAAACTTTCTCTAAATCATTTGACCCAAATATAATGACCCAAATATTTAGGGGCATTTAAAGTTTAAATCCCTCATTTAAACTCGGGGAAAACCTGTAGGCCATTGTTCTAGAATCGAGAACGAACCACCTATATCCATCCTACAGTCCGTATACCTGGTGGTACTCAATTAATTTTGGGAATTTACTCCTTTTATGGTCTATTACGCTATTCTATTGAGTCTTTTGTAAGAAAACTCGAAGAGCAGAATGAATGGCTAGGTAAGAGTCAGTCGAAAATAAGAATTGCATATTACATATTACAGTTGAAACTTTTAAATATAGCGAAAAAGAATCCAGAAAAGTTTAGACTTTTTTTATTTCACAGGATTTTACAGAATATTCGGAAACATTTGACGTTTAGAAGTTTAGAAGAAATTAAATCATATTTTATAAAGTTTCGGAAATCTTTTTAAGTTTTAAAATATTCTTAATCTCTCAAGAACTTTTAAAATTCGCAAATATCTTTTGAAATTATATTAGGTTATCCTAACATTTTTTTAAATTCGGAAAAATTGCCTTAAAATCTTCCAGATTCTTTTTTGAATATTTAAAAAATTTTTTAAATTATTTTTTTATGTAAAATTTATTTCTCAGAGAGAAAAATCATTTTGAATTTTCCTATGAATGTAAAGAAAATTTGTTCACTCTGTTGAAACCTTTCAAAACTTTCGTAAAACTTCTTTTTTTGAAACTTCCATAACAAAAAACTTTTCAACGATTTCTTGAAGTCCGTACAATTCTTAACTTCTTTTTTAATGGTTTAAAAACTTCTAAATATCTTTTAAACTTGATCCATTTTTTTCTCTAAATTTTTGCATTAAAATTTTAGAAAATCATTTGAGATGTTTTAAAACCTTTTTTAGTTTTCTCTCGGAGTTCATTTTTCAAAATAAAAAATAATTTCAAATTTCCCCATGAATCGTAAGCACAAATCATAAAACCCTTCAAAATTCTAAAAAAGCTTGTAATTTTTTTCTAAATCTTCCAAAATGTACATTTTTTAAAAACATTATTGAAATTTTCTCAGATTATTAATTATTTTTATATCTTTTCAAAACCTTAAAACCATCTAGGTAAATATCTTTTAAAATGATTCAAATTTTTCCTACATTTTTTTTTAAATCTACACAATTAAATTAATTACCAAACAATCTGCAGGATTCTTTTTTGAAAATTTAGAAATGTTTTGAAATCTTTTCAAATATTCTCTTAAAATAAATTTATCAATAAAAAAAATCATTTTTAATTTTCCCATGAATCTGAATGAATTTTTTTTTATATTCATGAATTTCTAACCAAATGGTTGCATTTGCAACTGAAAAAGAGAAATTTTCAACCTACAATGAATAATTAAATTTTCAATTAAAAAAATATATTTTCAACAATATACTTAAATCTTTAAGCAATACAATACATGTTTAACAAATTAGTTCAATTTTCAACTAAGTAGTTGAATTTTCAACCAAAAAATATGAATTCTCAATGAAAATTGAATAGTTAAATTTTCAACTAAAAGTGGTCAGTCTTCAACTAAAAATAGAATGGATAAATTTACAGTTAAAAAAAAATAATTTTCAACCTGAAAAAACCGAATTTACAAAAAAATAGTTCAATCTTCCACGAAATAGTAGAATTTCTAACCAAAAGAGGTGAATTCTGAACCAAAAATATAATATTACACATTTTAATTGAAAATAATGAACTTTCAACCAAAAATATTTTGATTTTCTTATTGGGTTCTCTGAAAAAAACGAAAAAAGGAGAAGTTTCTTGAAAACAAGGGAAAAAAAAGAATTCTTTAAAAAAGGTGCAAAGAGGGGAATAGGGGGAAAAAATATGCAGTCTGTATTAAGATGCATGACTTATAAAATAAAATCACTTGACATTGAAAACTGCACTTTGTATCTTTCGAGAGTTTGTTCTTTCTTTATTTTTAAATAAAAAGTTCAAAACAGTTAACATGATGTTAACTTTGACAAATTTTAAAAATGGAAAAAAGTGGACTACATCTCTAATGTTATCAATTTGCAATTTCTAAGCTTTTAATATGAACTGTTAGGTAAATTTTTCGTAACTTAATACTGTTATTGTGATTCATACATAGCCAGTTTATATTCATACAATTTTTAATTTTTATTTATATTGCTCAATAGTAATACCGTATTTACCTGTCAATACCGTATTTCTTAAATTATTGTTCTTAGCGAAATTAATAAAAATTGGGGTTTGATGGACATTATTGGAATACCGGTATAAAATATTAAGGAATTTCATTTAATAGTGAAATAATTAAGATTAGCTTTTTGGATAATTTTAGTAATTGTTTTTTGGCATAAAAAAGAAATGTTATAGATTTTTTAAATTTTCACTAATGAAAAGAGAATTTAGATCGAGATAATTTTTTCTATAAACGTTTAGGGGTTTACTTTCAGATATTATATTCATTTTAATAACATAATTTCTATTATTTATACCTGTAGTTTTCTATAAATAATCCGTGATGACGGAAAAAGAAAAAGGAAAGAGTGAGAGGTTGGTTTTGGTAGACTCTTTCCTTTCCTCCCTTTTTTTTTCGTTTGTTATGTAATTGTATCTAATGATTCGGGAAGCATTTAGTATTGTAAATCTAGTTTTAGTTTGTGGATTCTTTCATGCTCTGATTTTGATGCATTTAATTATTCATAAGAAAGCAGATTTATTTTTCTTATAAAGCTTATTAAGGAACTGTCTATTATTATGGAATTTACTGTAAGATTAGTCTTAGCACTATATTTATAGTTACTCTTACGGTTAGTCTTCTGATCGCTTTTTTCGTTTTTTTTTCTCCCGAATTTTGGAATCATATCAATGTGACAGTTTATTAA
This sequence comes from Andricus coriarius, assembly GCA_932066315.1. Lineage (NCBI taxonomy): Eukaryota > Metazoa > Arthropoda > Insecta > Hymenoptera > Cynipidae > Andricus > Andricus coriarius. The sequence goes on from CAKNWT010321049.1 coordinate 9,353, forward strand.
TATACGATTGCTTGTTTAATGACTTAGTTTTAATAAAAAACTACAATCATTTCTTTGGACTTCCTTCTATATCTCGCGTTGTTATGCTAAAAATAGGAATTTTTTCATGGCGTGTTTGATGAATAAAACAAATACTCCTACAAGTCTTCTTTTAGACTTTTAACGTATCACGCGTCTTTTGGCGTAATATTGGAACTTTCGATGTTTTCATATGCATATCCATTTCGATAAATGAATTAAAAACGACGGGTTCTGTCGAATAATGTTTTGAAGAAATTTTGTAGGAATTTTTAAAAGCTGAAATTTCTCCACAAACTTTTCCCCGTCTTTTGGCTCAAAGTTTCCCGTATGTTGTGTTGTTTGGTTCAAAATCGGAATTTTTTTTTCATAGTATTTTTAATAAATAAAACCAAAATTACCAATTCTATTGAAAAATGGTTAAAACAATTTTTAAAGAATTTTAAAAGCTGTATTTCACCCATACAACTTTTTTCCATATCACAAGTGGTTCTGCCGATAATTCAACTTTTATATTTTTGCATAGTATTTTCGATAAATAAAACCGACATGACAAATTCTAAAAAAAATGCCTCGAAGAAATTTTGTAGGATTTTTTGCATGGTATTTTCGATAAATAAGACCAAAACATCAAGTCTTATCAAAAAATGGTTGAGGGAAAAATTGTAGATATTTTAAAAACCTTAAATTATTCTTTTAAACTTTCTTCACGTATCTGTCGTGGTTAACAAACTCGATCTTTCTTTTAGGATACACGAAAATTGTGCCAAAGCTCGACGATTTGATCCGTTCATTTTTTCGAGAGTTATCATGTTTACGGACATACCGACAGACAGACAGAAAAAGAGACAGACAGACGCCGTCGCCAAAACTTGATTTTCGGCTACAGGGGGTCTTAAAACGTGGAGATCCGTTCAAAAACTGAGGTGTGAAATTACGGCCTATTATAATACTTTCTCAATCATAAATGGTGAGAATGTGAAAATGTTACATATTTGAATGAGTGAAGATTTATTGTATGCATTAGAATTTTAATTTCAATTCCAGTTTTTAATTTTTTAATCTAAAAATTGTTCCAATTAGAACGTGTTCCATTTAAAATTATTACTTCTAATTTAAAAGATCAATTCATTAAATTCTGAAATTATTTGATTTTTATCGTTGCGAAATAATAGCAATGCTTTTATTGATAATCCTGCAACCTTGAAAGATATACATTTTAAAACAAAAAAATAGGTTTGAATGGAAGTGAAAATATAGTACTCGTACAAGTTTCTGGAGTTATTTTTTACATAGAATTGATTTGTGCAGTTTACTTCTAACCTAGTATCAATATTGATTAAATTGTATCAAATTATTTAATAAAAAATAAGAAAATGAAAATGTAATACATGTTTCTTTATCCATTTAAAGAAACATTTATATTATCTTCACTAAATACAACGTAATGTGACATATCAATTGGAAAAATAAATATTTAACTAATTACAAAATTAGCATTAAAATTAATTTATGTGGTAAGCCTTCATTATTCTCACAAATTTATTTTCTGTACAAATAAAATAAGGATTAGAATTGCAAAAGTATTATCATTTTATATTAATTTGGTATTTTGTAAGTCATTTTAGAATCCCTGCTTCTACTTTACCGATGTTTTGAGAAAAGCTGCGAGGAGCAAAGGATAATAGATTTAAAATCATTACCCTTAGATCCGCAGAGCAACGATTTTACCTATAGAGAAAGAGTGGAGGTAGGTAGTACGAAGAGGGCAGTAGCTACGCACCGCCCGAAAGTAGTTGCTATATATTGTTCCCCCACTCCGCCGTCACTTGCCGCATCTAGGTATATAATATCTTTGGTGAAGGTCAGAACTATTTCGGCCGAGTTACGTACTTTCATCACGGAATCCACGTGCAAAAAAGAGTTGCGTGAATGTGTTATTTATTAATTAATACACTTTAAAGCAATAAATAGAAAAATTGAAACGTTTTCATTACGGCTTTCAACACACTACAACAGTTTCTGACGGTAATTTAAAATCCGAAAAAATGAAGTTACGTAGTTTCTATCCGTCCCTACGAGTTGCGTAGATTCTATTTGTCAGCTGGAGTTACGTAGATTCTATCCGTCACTGTGAGTTACGTACTTTCTTTTAGGACCCATCGATATATGGTAAAGGTAGTTCGGATTTTGTCCCTGATGCTCTCTCGATAAGGCAACGACAAAGCACACAACTGGTACTCTACAAATATAAGACAAGTTACAAAACGACCCGAAGAACACGAAAAATGGCGATATCCAGGTGGGACATTTACGCTCATAGAAAAATTACGCCAAAATTTGCGAACAATAACTTCTGGCCAGGGGCATATTCGGACGTGATCAATTACGTAAAAAACTGCCAGACTTGTCGAAGAGTAAAACCAAGTAATCAAAGTAAGATAGGATTGATGAGAAAAAGGGTGATAGAAGAACCATGGACCATTGTAGCACTTGATATCATGGGCTTGCTACCAAGTTTTAAGAAGAGAAAAATCAATACATTTTAGTGTTCATAGACCTATTTACAAAGTGGGTCGAAATAATCCTAATTAAAAAAGCTAACGGAATCACAAAATAATCTGAATTTCACAACCGAGCCATTTCGCGTTGGGAACCTTACGAATTCTCCACAACGATAATGGCACGGAATTCATAAACAAAATTTTCAAGGAATTAACGGGAAAATTCGCCTGGGACAACACATTGACTATTTACAGTTCGCAGTAAATACTAGTAACAATTAAAAAAAAAACCTCAGCGTTTTTAAACGGATGCGAATTAGAACCACTTCAGTCCTCAGAAAAAGTATAGAAAACGACAGCGAAATAGAGTTCCAAAGCGAAGTTAAATGGACTGAGGAGGTTACAAATTATAAAAGAGGAAGTTCAGAAAAATTTAGACCAGGCAAATAATAGATAAGATAGCAGCTATAATTTAAAAAGAAGACCGGTAAAATTTGAATAGGAGATGGGTTTTAAAAAGGGTAACCAAATTGTCAAACAAAGCAGATAAAAAGGCAGGCAAACTTTACGATCAGCATGAAGGTCCATTTATGATTAAGAAAAAGCATTGGCGAATTTAACAAAAAAGATTTTAAATTAGAAAACTTAAATATAGATAGTGTCATACAGGTAAACTTGATAAAAAAATTAAAAAGGTTAGACTTAAATATTGGCAAAATGGTGAAGAATCAACAGCTTTAACCCGGCGTCATGGGGGTTGGGTCTGTGAGACCCGGCACATTTTATTTTGCTTGAAGTTCGGTTACTATGCGTGCGATGTTGTCGTATTTCTCAGTAGCTGGAGCTGCATATTAGTTTTTTATTTTTGTGTAGCCTGGATTGAATTTAGAAATCTTGAAAATAAACCATTTAAAAATTACCCATCATATGGAAAATTTTTATTTGTGAAATTCATAGAAAACATTGTTATTTATGTATACGCTCGGGGCAGACATTTTGACTCCATTGCAGATACACGTCTGTTTCGGTCGCATACATAAATAACAATGTTTTCTATGAATTTTTCAAATTCAAAATTCCCATATGATAGGTAATTTTTAACGACATGAACTGACTTATAACTCATGAAAAAACTCACACAGTTAAAATCCTGAATAAACCACTCACTAGATGGTAAGAACAAAAAAGACAGTAGGGAATTTTTACCTTTCAGAAAATGAAAAATTAAACACGTTGTCAACTACGTCAAAAAATGCTTTACGGGCGCGACATATTTCAACACCTACAGAACTGCGAAGCAGCAAAAAACATAAGGAAATGGGTTACCGCCCATATCGTCATGTAAGAAAACTGCTAAAAGGAAACAAAACCAGGGTAGAAAACCCCCAGTTATCTCTACAACCCAACCCGGAATCTGAAGAGGAACCCAGTGGGCACGGGGACATCCTAAAGACGTCCTTAGAATGTCCGTCAAAAGACGTTTGTAGGACAAATTTAGGACTTGTGTGCCCTCTGGGAAGGATCGGTAGAAGGAAATATAAGTCCACCAACCCATTATTGGACGCAGGAGGTGTACGAAGAACAAACATTCAATAAGTGCTACTCTTTATTCAAAGGTTACGAGGAAGGTTACCACATACAAACAACCAGGACACAAAAAATCGAAAGACTGGACACTAGCGCGAGTAAAACCAACCTTGAAAGGGGAATAAGGAACAATAATTTAGATTTTGATATACACGTAGGCTCCCAAACTATACTGGAAGTGGGCAGAGAACTTAGCCAAATTTCAGGTATACACGCGAGCTCACGCAGGGGGGTCGTAAGTCTTTGCCTGTCGCTAGTGCATACTACCCTCGCTTTATTCCTGCCGTGACTCAGACGTGTTTCCGACCTGTGCATCCCGAGGTACCTGGGCAACTTTGGCCACTGGAGAAAATCTCCACGATACTCACCTGCAACGGTACTTATCAGAACCAATCTGTTTCTCTCATGGGCTTACCGCCCTTCCTATGTACCGCCAGCACTCTTTTACGGGCTGCCGGGAAACACCGACCGATGTAAGTGGCAATAAACCATTATTATTATCATTTAGCTGTGAATCTTTTATTTATTTTCTTACCTTTCTCGGCATACAAAATCCCATTTTTCCTCCTCGGCATTATTCCGTAATAATATTGTTAAACCAATTTCAAGTAGCTTCAGAGAAAACAAAATTGATTTTTGTGAAAAAAATGTCCGGATAGTGAATTTGTTTATAGAATTTGCCTATAACATCAACAAACAACGTTATCAAACGATAAGCTTACATAATTCATTATCACCTTAAACACAATTCCAAAACATTTTAATGAAAGTACGATTTTCTTTATGATTTTTTAAAATTGTTTACGAATTAATTCCGTGCATTCGGTTCCCTTGTACTGTTTTAGATTGATATAAAGTTTATTTCGGTCCTTTAAGGAAACATGAGAAATAAAATGGTAAAATGTTCATTTTTGTCACTGTATTGACATAGAAAAACAATAAACCAAAATAAAAAATCAGCTCTCAAAGATCTCTTTGGAATTTAATGACGAATTTTCGTTTTAAATTCAAAACCGGTTAAGGATATGGTGACCTCCAGACTATCTCTAACCAAATTTTGTCATTTGCCACAGTACGCATCGTCAAAAAATAAAAATAGAATTTTCTTCTGGAACAATTGAAGTCAATGACTTACATACAATTTTAGGTACAACACTAAGGAATAAGGCGATGCATTTTTTTTTGCACTCAGATGCTTTAGGGTTAACAAAATTCACAGTTTGAAACGAAAATCGTGCTTTTACAGGTTTAAAAATAAGTAGTTTTGTAATAGTAAATTTTTGTATTTCCTTAGTCTAGTAAGCATTTACATATTAAAATTTTGACGTACAAAAAGGGAATCATTTATGGCATGCATTCATCTACAAAATTGGATAAAGGTTTATAACTCTTATAACTTCATTACAAATTCTCTGGAACTGCATAAGAAACATACAATGTACGAAGAACACAATACTCTTTTACACATCAGGTGCTTCTATTTAAAAGTCATTTTTGTTTTTCAATTTGATATGAATTAGAAAATCTATGTGACAACCACCGCTACCATCGATAGTTTTGTATTACAGAATTTAAAACAAATTCATTCAAACTACTTCTTAACTACATTAACTATAAATTCATTTCACGTGGAGATTGCTAATTAGTGAGGCCATACTGAAATAAATAGTTAAATTAACAAGTACAATAAATGAGTCTAGTTTTTTTTATAACGTCCAGTTATAAGATTTATTTCATGAAACTATTCTTGATGTGGAAGTCTTGCTCTTATATTCATAGAAATTATATTCAGCTAATCTGTTTTATTTTTTAGAAGATTTACGAATTTGCATTCATCGAAAGAAACAAAAAGAAATATTTGTCAATTCACAGCGATCAATTATTTCAAATTACTTCATACAATTACAATTATTTTTCAACGATCTTTCATCTTTGAACGCTAAATTATTTTTTAACTGTACATTCGAAAGTGAAAGTCTGATAAAGGATTACAATTTTTCGTACTAAGAGTACAGTCGTAGTAAATATACTTATGAGTATAAATTGTTCAACACCTTCCAAGTAGTGATGCCGAGGCTGAACTATTTATCATATATTTTAAGATAGCGAAGAAAATTGAATGTTTTAGCTGTTAGCAAATCAATCTTGCAAGGACGATGCATATCGATTCCATTGTAGATTTCGAAGAAAAGAATAATTTCTGTTATCAGAATTCCTTTACAAAATTTATCGTCAATCTGTTTCAACGATTGTTGAACTATGCACTTAGTTCTTCTAAACTTCTACACAGAATGGAAACATAATACAAAGTGGAAAACGATTTTAAAAAAAAGGAAGACCGCGACAGCGACCTTGAGTAGGATGTGCAAATTAACTGTTCAAAAGAGCAATATTGATCTCTTTCACCATTTTAATGCGATACAACATCTTAACAAGATGTTCCTTTGCAAGAGGTGAAGTCGAGTACCACACTGGACTATCTGGGACACAGCTTCTTTCAGGTAGCAAGTAAAATACGTCATTGCGTGTTTTTACGCTCTCCGGACTAAAAAAAATAGAGATATTCAATTCTTTTTACTGAAAAATCAGCACGCTCTTTTGAAGGTAAAGAAGACAATAAATGTTTATTTTTTGGCATCAAATGTCGGATAAAAATTGCATTTTTAAAAATTAATGTTTTTTTACTGTAAATATAATTAATACCTACCACTTTGATAAATAAAATTCATATAACTTGACAGGGCATCTCAACGGGTTTTCCTCATTCTCTTGCTGTTCGTATACCTTCTTTTTCCTCGAATTAGCTTCTGAAAAGATATTCTGGTGTAAAATATGATTGAAATTTCTTTCTTCTCCATTGAGAGGTTTACAATGACGTCAATGTTCAAATCTACTTTATCGACATATTTACATATAATTCATCCACAAGATCTGAAGTAGAATTATGCGGTAGTTATTGCTGCGCAGATAAGTTTTATGCCACTTGAGGCTGCGAAGTAAATGTAAGTTAAGTAAAATGTTAAGTTTACGCAGTACTAATATTATGAAAGTGAAGACAGTCGGAAATGCAACATAATTGTACTGTGCATCCGAAATTACGGTATCACTCTACTGTGGAACCATAAGTTATGCTGAAAATTACATTTGACCGTAGTTTTACCTGTCGGACTGTCAAACATTAACTTTGAATACAAAATTAAATCAATGAATCCGTAATACTAGTTGATATTGTGCTATAATAGAACTTGGATGAACATTGTGATAAAACCGTAACTGCGGTGCTTTGACAGTTGACATGTAAAATTGCAACGTATTACGGTGGAAACTGTTTCACCCGTATAATACACTACGTCGGAAACGAGGTCGGAAATTATCCATACGACTAACGCGAGCGGTACTTAAAATTACTGCTAACTTTGAAACATGATTACTCGTTCAAAAAAGGTGCGAGAAACTTTTTTAAAAAACCGTTGGAAAGCTTATTAAATTCCACGTCAAATGACCTCTAACAGAAATATCTTTGATCCTTTAAGGAGAATATATCGCGACTTAACTTACATCATGACCTAGAGCCCTCTTTTTGACATATCGACTTGATTCTTGCGCGAGACTTTAGTTTAAGGTCCCTTCTTTGCAATATAATAGTTTTTTATTGCTAATTTAAAATTCTTCATGTTGAAAAACGTGAGGCAACAAAAATTGAAAAATTTGACTTTTTTCATTAAAAAATTCATAAAAAAATTGAATTTTTGAGATAAAGCAAAAAACTTACGAGGTTGTACTCTCAAGATAGTATACTTTTATGAAAAAATTAGTTTCATAGCAAGCTTTGAAAAAAATATATTCATTTTGAAGATTGAAGTGAAAAATTTAAACGAAACTTGAAAAATGAATGAGATAAGTTTGAGCATGCAAAATAAAGTGACAAAAGTGTTTCTTTTTGAAAAAGTTATTTATTTCATGCTTAATTATAATAAAAA
>CAKNWT010321052.1:0-14836 GCA_932066315.1 Andricus coriarius
TCCTTGCGCTCGCACTGATACCTCATGCTCCAGCATACCGTATTTTTATTATTCACTTTTCTTTAGAATTATCTGAAATCATCGAAAAAGCGAAATAGTAAGCTCTTCTTTTCGAGCTGAGCAGGCTCTACCAAGGCTACAAAGTCCATCTTGTAGTTCTCATAATCGGCTATCTCGGAGGCATGAAAGCTTCATCTCTTAGCCAACTCAACAAAATCCCGGCTTACCAGCGTCAGGCTCAATCCATCGCGAGCCGGATGCAAAAGGCTCTTCTTCTGGGATCACTTCATCTCGTCCATCAACACTGTTCCTCATAACATTCTACAAAGATTGGTACCTCTAAAAATGTATCCAGGGGTGAAACTTTTATCTCCAACTGTGCCGTCTGCCGCGTAGGGTCATCCGCGGCTAGAGATGATGACAATCCATCAAAGTCATCATCCTAGATCTTCGGTACCTCGAATTTACCTCCCTTGAGATAAAGGGGGTAGACGTTTACTGAGCTTAAAGTGTCTTCATCGAAGAACGGTTCTGACAACAGCCTGCTCAGTCCTACATAGCACAGATTCTCTTATGCGACTCGTACATCAACATGAAGTCATCAATTCTGCACACGGCCTAGCATCACTAACACCTTTGGTGCTAAAAAGTCATCTTCAGGATACAGAACATTCGCTTCTACTAAGAGAACATGCTAACAAGCTCCTTCTTGGTAAATTCTACGGCATTACACGTAAACAAGAGCTATCGATGGGTCTGTCCAAAATGTTTCTCAAGTCTACTGGATTGAGATCGGAGACTAAGGGATTTCTTTTCACCTGTCAAGACGACGTTATAGACACCGTAGTTTACGGCGAGCACATAATGAATGTACCCGTAGGCGATACCAACTACCGAGCATGCGAGCAAGAGCCAGACAAACTTGAGCATGTTCTCAGTGGATATTTAAAGTATGCAAGTTACGGGTACATACAGAGACACACTGCGGCTCTAAAAGTGTTATATTACCATCTTCGGCACTTCCACGGTGTTCATCTGTTGCCCGTATTGCCATACGCCCAGGGGAAACTCGTTGTGGTGAATGGTCAGTGTAAGATCTACTGGAATTTTTCATTCCCCACCACTCAATGTATCAGTGCTACAAAGCCTGATATTGTTCTCCAAGATCCGAAGACGGAGATAATTTACGTGATTGAATTCTCGGCAGCAGCCGATGGTAATATCACGGCAAAGGAGGAAGAAAAACGGGCGAAATATCAAGTACTTCTTTTTGAGCTTAGCCGGCTGTATCAAGGCTACAAAGTTCATCTTGTAGTTCTCGTAATCGGCTGTCTTGGAGGTATGAAAGCTTCATTTCTTAGTCAACAAAATCTCGACTTGCCAGCGTCAGGCTCAGTCCATCGCGAGCCGGATGCAAAAGGTTGCTCATCTGGGATCAGTTCATCTGGACCGTCAACACAGTTCCTTATAACATTCCACAAAGATTGGTGGCTCTAAAAAAGTATCCAGAGGTAAAACCTTCACCTCCAACTGTGCCGTCTGCCGCGTAAGGTCATCCGCGGCTAGAGACCGGACTCTAAGGAACTTAGACCTGCTCAAACTTGGGCTAAATGTTGTCCTACTGGACGGGAATTTTACCAAAAAATACTTTCCTTTTTTGTCAAATAGAAGCCGAGATAGAGATGATGAAATGTTGAAGTTTTTGGTGGATAATATCTGCTATGGTTATAGGCATTTTTTGGAAATTTACAAATTTGACCTTGACTTATCAATCAAAACGTACATTTTTTTGTTTTCGAAAAACTGTACAACAAAGTTTTTGTCGCATCGGCTTACCGTGAAGTCGCGAATATGCCCACGTCGCGGAGTCTCTCCAAACTCCCTTTTTCCCAAAATATACTTTTATATGGTTTCAAACAAACTGCTCTTTGTATTGTTCAGTGTTGAACTGTCATTCATACGATATAATGCCTGCATTACAGTTACTGTGACATTTGATATTCTATTAAGGGATTAGGTTGACTAATTTTACATTTTTGTTAAATTTAGATGGCCTAGTAATACTGAATTGTAATTTTAATTAATGAATTTCATTTCTTTGTGAATTGTCTTACTTTACTACATCTTTGACATTTTCTGTGTGGTTTTCTTTGGAGAATTTGATGACAGCATAATGTACAATTCTTTCTTTGAATAGAACAATTATAATGAAATAGGAAACTTGAAGATAAGCTGGTAGATTGAAATCAGATTTAATAGTTCTGATATTATTGACGAAACAAATTTCAACATAAAATGTAAGGATCACACAGAAATCAGAAATATCACAAGCAAAATTCGCTTAGATACAATAGGATTTGATAGATAATGTCAGATTATATTATGAAAGTTCTTTAACATAGACTGAGATTCATAAAATAATCATTAAATTAAACAGTAAAATTAAACAGTAATTTACCGAATATCCGGGAAAATCAAAGTCTCAAAAGCGTTAAACTAATTTAATGTTTACATTTATATACTTATATATGTTAGGTTTATATGACATGTATAGTTAAAAGTTAATCATAAGGACAACCGCGGGATTTCACCGAATGAGGCTTCCATTCTACAAAATTGCACCCGGTCCCGGCGAAATTGTGGTAAAATTTCTGCCGTAACCATATCTCACGACCGTGAGATAGGTCATTACAGTTTGCGATGCACCCAGAGGACACGGAGCGACACAAAGATGACTTTCTGCATTTTTCCTGCAGGTGTCTCGGCATTTCGATGACACGCAGGTCAGAGCATGATATCTTCATGTATTTTGGTGCCCTGGATATTTATTTCACGTTTCTGGATAAATTTAATGCGGATTCTTTCGCCCCCGCAGAGCCCCGCAGCCGAGGATAAGAATATATACTCTGGGAGATCGTCCCGTATCCCAGAGGAACCGGTTGAGACACCACTCCGTGATATAATACACACTCCGACTCGCTAGCTTACGCCTTAGCTTGGGAGTTTTTCCTTCTTAACCATTCCTGGGCCATTGTCTGCAACTGCTTTTTTAGTTTTCAGCCATCTCCATCTAATTTGTAGCCATTATAACATTTGAGGAGGCATGTCCATCAATAACTGTCGAAGAAGTGAAGAAAGCACTGAGGGGCACGAAAAATTTTTTCGCTGCAGAAAGAGATGGTATCAAGAACTTCTTCTGGAGGAAAAAGTTTACTTCTACACACGATCCGCATCTCTACCTCATATTTGAAGTCGAAGACGCCTATTCCGCAGTAGCTTGTGTTAGGACGCACTGTACTCCTACCGAAAAAAGGCGACTTGTCCAACCCAATGAACTGTAGGCCGATGGTCGATGGCCTGAATTGACTTGATCATATTGATATGATGATATGTCTGTTGGGAAGCTTGAGGGTGCATCGACATATAGTGAGGTACATAGAGATTGATGCGCCTTTGAAAAACTATATGCAGTATTTCATCTGGAAATTAGCTTGTGACAAGGAACAACGTCACCTTTCAGAAGACCTTCTTTCAGGGTGATACCTTGAGCCCTCTCCTAATTTGCATGGGACTTCTTCTACTATTTCTCGCACTGAAACATTTCCCTGGATATCTCTGCGGTGACACTAATAATCGCAAACATGAGGTCACTTATGTAATATATGGAAATTACCTGAAGATCTAGAACGCTATATCTATACGCAGGCGTGCTTAAACGCTCTCTGAAGCAGATACAAGCGTCTCTTTCGACAGATTTTGTCCTCCAACCTCTCAGCGTCGAACAAGAGCTTACAGCCCTCAACATCGCCACGCGTAAGATCATGCATATGCAGAAGAGCTTGCACATCAATTCGTCAGTTTTGCGGTACACCCCACGCCGTCAAGGCAGTGGCGCGGACTTCTCAATCTCCAATTTCTTTATAACCGAATTATCCTGGCTACAGCTCACATCGTCGCAAATAGAAGAGAATCTCTCCCAAACGTGGCCAGGAATCACGAGATGATTGGCAATGGAGCGTTTCTATATAAAGCCATGGAGCCGAGACCATTAACCTGAATCTTAACATCAGAAGTGAGGAAAGTGCATTACTGCATCTAGATGTCTCACTTCTAAAAGCCCAAGTAAAGAAAGCAGAGGTTAAAAACTTCTGCTAAAAGCTCCTCCACAAGAAAATGCCCGGAAACTTCTTCAGACATGTAGAAGATCAGTCCTTGTTGAAGAAACTTACGTTTGCTTACCTCAAGTCATCCGTACTTAGTTCAGGCACAGGAGGTTTCATTTTCGCTTTCCAGGACGGTATCATTTCCAACGTAGTAAACCGTAGCCATAGGGCATAGGGGGATAAGCATGTAAAAATGACCCCCGCATCTACGTGAATATAAAATCTTGCAAATTTCAACCTTAACATTTCATTTTTTCGGAGATATGTAGGGGGGTAGTGAAATCAAAAAATGGGTTTTTCTCGAAAACGGCTCAACCGAATTTGATGAGCAAAATGTATGTTGTGTTAACTAAAAAGACTACTTACAGAAAAAAGTTTGGATTTTTTTGAATGAAAAATAGGGGTAAAAAAAATTCTTTTAAATTTTGAAAATATTCTTTTGAGGTTATGTTTTAGAGGTACACCTCCAATTTTTTTCAAAACAAACCTTAAAGTGTCTGCTTCAACTTACATTTTTGTCAGATTTTTCGTGGTGGTGCGTCATGGCGAAAAATGATGAAAATCATGCATGCCGCACAGCACACTCGCTTTAGCCGGGCACATCGAACCCCAATGTTCGGTTGACACTTTATTAGTTTAATTAACCGGTCGGCTGGAATAATGGTGCACTTGTATTTTAAGGAATCACTTATTTTTCATTTCTTTTGAACATAACATTATGAAAAACAAATGCGCATTTTCAAAACTTTACCCTGTAGTGAAATTACGTTTGCTGTGAAATTACGTGACACACCACACGAAATAGTTGAAAAATATTCAGGAAAAAAATTTGGAAAAGAATGTTAATATTCTATGTATACCATATAAATATTTAAATAAGAATCGTCTGCAGTTGGCCTATACAAATTATAGTTTCCAGAGTTCACCACGAGGAGGTTGCAATACAATTTTGAACTCCTTATGGGGCTGCTTTTTTAGTGTAATTCCCCTCGCCTCTCACAAAACCGAATACTTTTTATGTAATTACTTATTTTGAACTTTATCACTGTCACTTTCAATTACTTGAATGTAATTATTTTTCTTGAATACATTACTTAGCATTTCCGCTTATTTAAAAACTTTAGACAAGTATCTAGCATGACATAAATAACACACTATTGCAGCAATATGAAAGCAAAAACCAACAGTCCGTTTTCCATTGGCACATTTGCATGTGTGATGCGTCAAACCAGAAACACCAACGCTGTTAGGCCGATATCTCAAGAAGCATCTGTATGCTTTGCGCGATATATGATGAGATGGAGATTTCAATTTGAGTACATTTGACTGGTCTTTACTGTACTGAATCTTTAGTTTCCCATCTTTATCCATCATTTCTGCCAAATATGATATCGTTTGGCTCAGTTGGTATGAACCAGTGAATAAGATCTTTAATCTCTTACCGTAATTTCTGGGTAATCGAAAACCTCATCGGATGTAACTCTTTTAAAAGGTAACTTCCGACGAAGCCAACCATTTTCTTCTACCTCAGTCGCCAAAGTATTCTGCACCTCTTTTTGATTTGATTCTTCCATGGACAGTTGTTTGCGCAAAATATTTGAATCGTCGATGACACTTTCCATAATTCCCGCATCATTTTCGTTAGCATAATATGGTCAAAGCATGTGTTACATCCGATGACATTGTAGATTTCCCAGAAATGACGGAAAGAGATTTGAAGATCTTATTCACTGTTCCATACCAACTGAGCCAAGCGATATCATGTTTGGCAGAAATTATGGATAAAGATGGGAAACTGAAGATTCAGTACGTTAAAGACCAGCCAAATGTACTCAAATTAAATGTTCCATCTCGCACAGCATGCAGATGCTTCTTGAGATATCAGCCTAACAGCGTTGGTGTTTCTGGTTTGACGCATCACACATGCGAATGTGCCAATGGAAAACGGACTGTTGGTTTTTGCTCTCATATTGCTGCATTAGTGTATTATTTATCTCATGCTAGATACTTATCCTAAGTTTTTAAATCAGCGAAAATACTAAGTGATGTATTCAAGAAAAATAATTACATTCCAGTAATTGAAAGTGACAGTGATGAGAAAAAAAAATAATTACAGAAAAAGTATTTGGTTTTGTGAGCGGCAAGGCGAATCACACTAAAAAAGCAGCCCCATAAGGAGTTCATAATCGTATCGCAACCTCCTCGTGGTGAACTCTGGAAACTATAATTTGTATAAGCCAACTGCAGACGATTCTTATTTAAATACTTATATACATAGAATACTAACATTCTGTTCCAACTTTTTTTCGTGAATATTTTTGAACTATTTCGTTTGGTGTGTCACGTAATGTCACAGCAATCGTAATACCACTACAGGGTAAAGTTTTAAGAATGCGCATTTTATTTCCATAATGTTATGTACAAAAGAAATAAAAAAGTGATTCCTGTTCGATGTGCCCGGCTGGAGCTAGAGTGTGCTGTGTGCCGTGCGGCATGCAGGATTTTCATCATTTTTCGCCATGACGCACCACCACGAAAAATCTGAACAAAAGTTACGTTAAAGCAGACACTTCAAGGAATGTTCTGAAAAAAATTGGAGGTGCACCTCCAAAACATAACCTCAAAAGAATATTTTCAAAATTTGAAAGCATTTTTTTTACCCTTTTTTTTATACAAAAAATCCAAACTTTCGAGAAAACCCAATTTTTTTATTTTACTACCCCCTCCATATCTCACAAATAAATTAAATTTTAAGGTTGAAATTTGCAGGATTTTATATTCACATGGATGTCAATATATGGTGACAATATAGGCTTCATATGTGCGGGGGCCATTTTTACATGCTTATCCCCCTAGGCCCTTTCACGTACAGAAGTTCCCAGCGAGAGTTGCACAGCGTGTCATTCACACGCTGAGTAGCTGAAACACATGCTATCCAGGTGTTTCAGTCACGCAGGAACGATGTATCTCTGCAGAAAAAATGCGGCACTAGCAGTGCTTCACTACCATCTTTGTCACTCTTACGCTGTTGGCCGTGACCCTGATCTGTCGAACGCTCCGAGGGAGATAGAGTCAATTGTCCAAAATATAAAGTACTAATTTTTCTGGAACAACGAGTTTCCGACAGCAGCCTCCATTGCAAACACGAGGTCTCACATCGTTCTCCAGGATGTCGAGAAACGAACTATATTCGAAATCGAATTCCTGGCTCCAGCCGGCTACAACAAGTCAATTGTCCAAAACATGAAGTACTGAATCTTCTGGAACAAAGAGTTTGCGACAACAGCCTCCATTGCACACTCGAGGCCTGACATCGTTCTTCAGGATGTCGAGAAACGAACTATATTCGAAATCGAAATGTCTGCTCAAGCCGACTACAACATTCCAGTCAAGGACAGGGAAAAGGAGGAGTGGTATCGAGAACTTATAAGGGCGCTGCGACGACTGCACCCAGAATATTTAGTTAAGATGATTTTCCTTGTCATCAGTGTTCTCGCAGGTGCGAAGCTAGCACTGGTTCGTAACCATGAAGACATACCCGCGTGCCAAAAACATTCTGAGGCGAAAGGCCATGAAAAAGTCGATTAAAAACACCTAGCACACATTTTTTAAAATTATTTATGAAAGCAGCAAATATTCGCTTAGCCCAAGTTTGAACCCAATCAGACATTTGTTTATCTTCGGATTTCTTATAGCATGCCGCAAAAATGATTTAATGAAATTTGAGATGACTTATCTTGGAACATATGATGAACCTGAAGACACTCTGAAAAAACAGCCCATTTCACTCGTCCAAATGCCAGTTACAAAAATTCACCAAGAACGTGAGTTTACCATTAACGGGAAATTCTATGAATTCCACAAGAGACACAGAAATTTATGGCTTTTCGTCAAACGTCAACCACGTTACATTGAAAATGTATTGCTCAGTAAGGGCAGGGTTATTCACCATATATAGTGCTCAATGTCCTTGAAACTCTCTTCTTTAAATCAAGCTACTAAGCTTACCGAAAATTTACCTAATCACACAATAGTTATTCGTGATACAAGTGCGCAAAATAGGTGATTGTGTGCGAGTGTGAATTTTGCAGCATAAGCCGCAGGCTCGAAGCATGAGACGATGGGTAGCGTACGAGCGAAGCGAGTGCGAAAATGTAGACGAGTGCTTCGAGCCCCAGGCGAATGATGAAATCACACGAGTTAGCAATCACCTTTGCGCACGTGTATCACAGGCTATTTCTTGCAACACCTATCCGGAAAAGTTGTGTTAGGAGGAGTTAACGAAAAATACAAATTTTATATTGCATAGTGTGGTGTTAATATTAAAAGAAAAGATTTTAAAATTTTGTAAACAAATTTGTTTGAACAAAATGTTCGAAAAACCATTTTTTTTAATGGTTTTAAAACTAAATTCAAAGAAACAAAAATTGTTTGAAAACAAATTTTTGAAAGAAAATATTGAGAAAAAATTTGGTAGGAAAAAAATGGTTTGAAAAAAAATTGTATGAAAAAAAATGTGGCGCTTATGCCCTTTTGCTATGCCAAATGATGGCACTTATGTCCTTTCGTACGACGGACGAAAGTGGCTAATGTACTTCGTCTCGATAGCCGCGTTATTTTGAACATTCAACATTCATTTTGTACATTCAAATTTCAATTTCAACATCCCAGAGAGGTGATAGATACATTTAAAACTTTGATCCATCTATTAATTTAATAAACTTGTTAATGTTCTTCTTTTTGTAATATTAAAAAAAGGAAAAAATATAAATCCTCAAATCTACACTTTTTCATATCCATGCCGGCAAGAATAATATATGGGGCGCTAGCGTGAACTTTTGTTTATAGCTCGAATGATGTTTTCAGCAGGAGCAGCCGACTCGCCTTCAGAGAACCTTCATATACGTCTTTAAATCCGTCTACGGTTTTCCTACGATTATACCCTGAGTTCGCCTAGAACTTACCGACTGCTCTTGCTGAAAACATCATCCTCACCTGAAAACCACAGTTTTACACACCTCCACGAGATTGCTAGTGAGTGCCAAGCATGCAAACCATATATCGCTTTTGCGCACGTGCGCATTGCTGTTCTCGTATCTCGTGTTATCCCCGCTCCAAAAAGATGGGAGCCCCACTCAAATATGTTAAATTTCTAAGCAAATTTTAGACAGTGGAGTGGGTATAATACCTTATACGATCAAATTATTACGCATGTGCGTGTTAGCGATATATGGTTTGCATGCTTGGCAAACATCATAGATCACTAGCAAGTTGCTCGTCCCAACTCTGCTCGCCAAACACATGGGGTGATACTACTCCTTACTATTCCTTAGTATATTATACACATCTACAAAAGGTGGTCACTCTTTAAAGTCCAGATTGAGTAGGATTATTCCCTCACAGCAATAGGATATCCCCTTTGATCCCATTTACGTCCTGCGTTATTCTAGGGATATCCTATAAGGCGGAAATGTTGATTTCTGGGATACTTAAAGTCCCATGCCTGATATTGAAATTTGCTATGCTTCCCAAATGGAACATTTGAATATCCCAGAAAATCCCATGGACATCCAGGATATACTGGGGATATACCTAAGATATCAAAATGTCCGCCTGGAAGGATATCCCGACGGGCTATACATTGTCACGTTGCAGTTCTCAGCTGAACGTTCTGTGAACGGCTCTTCTCCCCTTCGTTGATACTCTTATTGGAAAAGGCTTGACAGGAAGCAACATAGACTCTTAAGGGTAAAGAATTTTCACGATTAGGTATTCGTTTTTCTCTCTCGGAATCAAGTTAGGGTTTTTAGTTCAAAATGATCAGAACTCCAAGCTCAAGTCACAGTTGATTCGAGGTTAAACTAATGTTTTTTTATTTATTTTATGATTTACCTGCGGAACGATGGTCGTCCGGAACATGAGAAATCTACAAAAGAGAGAGAGAGAGAATCAGACTCAAAATCTATCATCTTCTACCCGTCTACCAACCAGCATCCAGCCCACATACAAACGCAGTCATGAGTACAGTTGCTTTCTGCACAACGTGGGTGACGAGCGGATGAGATACCCGCTCATGTTGAAAAGGACTCATGACCGCACCAGTTCGAATCACGCGCCAGGCTAACTTGAGGGGAGCGGTCGGTTCGCCCAGTAAGCGCGGGCTAGCGTTGCAAGTAGTCCGCCGGTATTCCTACGACATGGAAGAGGAGAGCGACGGAGTACGTCGACTGAGAAACGTCAGGCCCTGGGTCTTGCGAGTTCGACAGTAGAGCCGCATTTTCTTTGGTTAGCGGCATTCCTTTTAATGTATTGGGTTTTTGAGTCGCCGGTTAGTAAAAATTACGGATTTTGGTTTTGGCGTCAGCAGACGTCAGTTTGTGTTCATTAAACGTCCTTTTCCGCAGTGAGCGAACGATAGCATTTTTAAGTTAAAGTCTGATGTTTAGTTTAGGCAAACTTTATTTTCCTTAGGCTTTAAATTTGAATAACAGTGTGATCAATTAGTGAAATCTCGCAGTTAACTGTCTTGCTTGGAATTTACTTTCACTGCAATTGGAGCGGTAACTTATCATTTCAAGTTAATATAAAGAACGGTAACTGCATTTGTTTTACCACGATTGTATTTAAGATAAGGTGCTATTTCTCAGGGAAAATCGCGATTAATAGTAACGTAAATTTAGATTGCTAGAATTAAGAAATCTGAGTAGTTTAGTTGTCATTAATAAAAATATGCATTTTATCGTGGTTAGAGCGGCTGTCCCGCCAACTTTTGTTCCCATCGTTTTTCAGCTTAGTTTTAGGTTAAGTTATCGCATGTTCAGATATTTTGAATAAAATGTTTTTGTCTTATTTATTAATTACAAAATATGTGGTATTTAATTTGAAATGCGGTCTACAATCTCTCTCTCTCTCTCTCTCATCGGAAATTTCTTTGCATGAATAAGCTTGACAGGTTTTACCTCTTTATAGCCCACGCCAATCTCTGAGGATGCTAAGCTAGGTGGAGAGCAACGGACGAGCAGTGAAATCCATTGGACTTGTGTGGCTCCAGTATTTCAGGGCGGTGTAAGTCACACCTAGCGCCAGCTGAGACGTTTTATTTTATTAGGCTAAAGTCCTGAATTAAGAGCCAGCCAGGTCCAGAGAAAAATATGGCACTGAATTTACTAGTTGAATTTTCCCGCTCATAACCAGAGAACTGCGTTATAAATAGCGCCCAAATAATTTACGGGAATCGTTAAAAAGAGAGAGAGAGACGTATTTTCACAACAGGCCACCAGGATGACATTTGTTTTCACTACCCACAATAGTGCATTATTAGGATTAGATTGTGTACCTATCATCTAAAATTTCATAAGTCACCCGCTACAAACATTTTAGCGGAAGAAACATTAAAAGAATCCCATTCTAACGTGTGGAAAGTATCGACTATTTTCCCTTTGTTAAAATAGTAGGCGAAAATATAAAGTCCCATCGGGTTGACAGAGTTTCAGCGACGGCGAAATCGGTCGCACTCGTGTCGGTCCGACGATACTCGTTCGTCGGGAGCTCACTTCGTTCTCGATCTGGCGTTCCTACACTGATCCTGTTAAACGCGTGGTAAAGGCAAGCATAGTTAACGCAGCGCAAACCGAACGAAAGTCAGACTGAAGTTTACTCACGTTTATAAGCGGGTTGGAACATAACGAACCGCAGATTTAAATGTAAAACATTACGGGATTAGAGTATTAGAGGCATTTTAA
The DNA here is from genome assembly GCA_932066315.1 of Andricus coriarius. NCBI lineage: Eukaryota > Metazoa > Arthropoda > Insecta > Hymenoptera > Cynipidae > Andricus > Andricus coriarius. The sequence goes on from CAKNWT010321052.1 coordinate 11,906, forward strand.
ATCCACATCACGTAAATAATAGAGGGTCTCGAGACGAAATAGTTTATAGGACCGTAACAAATTTTCAACGCTCCGTACAAATGACACAATGGCATGCTGAGGATGAAGATACCTCAGAACAAGTGCCATTCGGACATAGTGGTCGGAGAACGATTCCGGCACAGGACATTGATATTAAAGAAACGCTAAATTTAGTTAACCACGGGCAATACGGACTCGGACGCAGTCAATCGCTCCCGAGACTAATGGAATCAGCAACAACAGAACGACCCATGATAAGTAACCCCTCAGAAATGCCCCAATTCGTCCTGCCTACAGGATACGTTCTACAAACCCTACAAACACTAACGACTACCTTTAACACCTAGGACCACCGCTAACTCACACAACAACACAGGAAGCGCCTACGAGGCATCCCAGCTATTAGTGCAATACCTGAGGAGGCAAGATTCATGTGTACCCTGCCCCCCGCAAATACAGTAGTGGCCCCAAGAGGAGTACATCCCTTTTGATCATCAAAGTTTATGGGACAGCAGGAAACATAATGGGTTATAGCGGCTTAGGCCCAGCTTTATTGGCAAAAGAAGCACAGACTTTTAACGCGCCATCCCTGGACATTCATTAAAGAACCATGGGCGGTAGAACCGATAACAGACGAGGAATTGCTGCTCGCAATTCCCTTTTAATTAGATGGAATCGCACTCTTATGGTTTAGACAGAATCGACTATATTGGCACACCTGGGTCCAATTTGAATACGATTTTTGCGCACGATTCGGGGATGTAAACTACCAGACGCGCCTAGAAGAGTATATTATCGCGCGTCAACAGGGCCCCGAGGAATCAAGCTTAGATTTCCCCACGTGCATAATGGGCCTATACAATTTATATCCACGCCAGATTCCGCTCGAGGAACAGTTAGATAGGTGCTACAACAATCTTAGGTAAAGATCAGGGAAATGATTACGGGAGGAAAAATCAGAGTTCCTAATTCCATCCGAGACATATATAGGGGCCCCAGAATTAGTAAACAGAGCAGCCGTTCAGAAAAACTGGCATATTCAGTTTAGCGCCCCTTCAGTCCTTACTTCGACCCAGCCACGTAATGGGTTCAACGATCATATATTAACGTCAGGAAATAATCCAAACTCCGCCACATTTACTCGCAGAGCGGACCGATTATACACTAGTAAAAAGGAGGAGAGTGGTAAATTAGTTAACGTCAAGTTAGCCGTTGTGCAATCACGGAAAGCCGACAGAGAACCTATAGAATCGAGTGGTTCGAGAGTATCTACTCCTGAGGAGCTACTGTCCCTAGAAAGTTTAGTAGTGCCAATGGGGGTAGATGGCTTAGAACCAACCGTAAAAGATTTGATAGATTTCACAGACATACCTAGGCGCGGTTAAATCGAAACACCCGAGAAAGCAGTTCCGCATTTCGAGAAAGTAAAAATTGAGAACGAGATCATCGACGCGTCCATCGATGGCGGATCAACACGTTCCTTTATCATAAAGTCATTTGGCAGACGATTTATGACTGATAACCATCGTAAAATGGTCGATCCAAATGCACAAACTATGCTTGTATATAATGGAACTATTTCATCGATTTCGGGTCGTGTATTTTTGCCCGTGGAGTTAGAACGTGTAAGCAATGAATTCGCAGTCCGTATAGCGATTGAACTGTCGCCAAAGTGTATTCTGGAATGGGATTTTATGAGAAAATTTGTTATTATCTAAAATGGTTACCAGGCTTCGTGGTATTTAGCAAAGGACCCGGGGGAAGAACGGTTAGTCCACTATGGTAACGGTGACCTGGTTAGGATGACCGCAGAAGAGTTAATTAATCAAGAAACGTGTTAAGGAATGGCAGAATTATCAGACTGAAACAATTCTTGGTAGACGTGATCACTCCTGACGCCCCGACTGTAGGCAAAACTAACCTCGCGGGGCACCACATTGAGGTTCAAGGACACCAACACATCAAGCAGCGACACTATCGAGTGTCCCAGTAGTTCTGCAGGCAATGTACGATGAAGTAGATCACCTTTTGGCAGAAGGAGTTATCGAGCCTTCGAATTCCGAATAAGCAAGTCCTGTCGTGATGGCAAAGAAGCCTAGTGGTATATATAGGATGTGTATAGATTATAGAAAAGTCAATAGTGTGTCAAAAGGTGAAGCCTACCCCCTCCCCTTCCTGGAGGACATCCTAGATAAACTTAGAGCAGCCCGCTATATATCGACAATAGATCTTACCTTAGCCTACCATCAGGTTCTCTTCAGAGAAAGTAGTAGGCCAAGTACGGCATTCTCGGTACCAGGTAGGAGACTCTTCCAGTACACGCGTATGCCGTTTGGCCTGTCAGGTTCCCCAGCCACGTTCCAGAGACTGATTGACCGTATCATCAGCCCCGACATGCGCCCCTATTGTTTTGTGTATTAGGACGATATTATTATCGTGTCCAAAACTTTTGAGGAGCACCTGTTTTGGCTCAAAAGGCTCCTCAGTAAGATATACGATGCCGGTCTCACTATCAGCGCCGAGAAAAGCGTCCTTTGTCGTTCTGAGGTCGGGTATCTAGGTGTTTGTGTAAATGAGAAAGGCGATTTACCTGACTCTGAGCGAGCAACCTCCGTCCTCGATTACCCAGCCCCTTAAAATTTAAAACAATTAAGACGGTTCCCCGGCACGACGAGTTGCTACCGCAGGTTTATTCAAGACTTTGCGTCTATTACCGAACCCCTTACTCGCCTGCTCCGCAAGGACTGTAATTCTAACCTCAGCTGTCAGAATACTTCGAATTCCGTGTCGTGCAACACTGTAAGAATGTTGAAGTCTTTCTGGCAAATCACAGCGCGATGAAGCCATCCTCGCTGGTGAGCCCCCACTCGCATGCGTCGAAGTAGCCTTTTCTTAAATCTAAGGTACGCG
>CAKNWT010321055.1:0-16033 GCA_932066315.1 Andricus coriarius
CAAACCCGTAAATATTCTAATCTAAATGAACCCTTTCTAAAATATTGTGAAATTCCTGATGAAATAGAATAAAATAAAATTCCGTGGAAAACTTTCTGAAATCCGAGATTCAAAAAGCCCCAGAATTTCCCTAAAGTCTCAAAAGTGGCTTTAAAAATTCTTCGAAGTCCCTTCGGCCATTGCATAATTTGGAAAATAAAAATAAAATAAAATCGTTATAATTACTCCAAATATCCCAAATATCCGAAAATCCTCTCAAACCCGTAAATATTCTAATCTAAATGAAACCTTTCTAAAATATTGTGAAATTCCTGATGAAATAGAATAAAATAAAATTCCGTGGAAAATTTTCTGAAATCCTACATTTCTTGATAAAAATTTATCTAAGTTCAAGTAAAGTTGAACTGAATATTTAAGTTCATCTCCCTTTTTGACAGCCAGACCTTTTTTTGTGCAACTTTACAAAAGTGGAAGAAATTATTGTGGACGCTAAGGTGCATGCATGCTCCCGGCATGGTATCATTGGAGACTACAGAATTTTGTGCATCGATGTTGATGCCCGACGTAGCCTCCAATCATTTAAAATGTCCACCTTCTTCCGGTCCACTAAATAATAAATTGACCGCAATGTAATTAGGTGGAAAATAGCTGGACCCTAAAGATACATTCAAATCCTGAGAGTATTGAAACAATATATTGCACAATTTTCTACCGGACACTAAGGAGCCTAAAACCAGAGCTAAACACTTGAATAAACAATTTCCTTCTACACCAGCCTCAATTATTTTAAACTTTGTACCATTTAGGACATTTAGGTCATTTAGGATAATCACTGCTGTTGCGCAGAGCAGAAAGTGAAAACTGCTTCGAAAACTCAGGTCAGAATTCCGTGGGAGTTGAAAACAAACTGAAGGAAAGCATATCCCAACAAGGCATGAGGTAACATTTTTTGCAAAATTATTGCATTCAGGTATTTTTGTACCCTTTTCCTGAAGCCGTCTGGCAGACATATGCTTAACCTTAAGGCAGACGAAAATTGTTTCTATTGCCATATTTTTTACGGTCTTTTTTATATTTTACAGTCTAAGCTAAGTCAAGGTTTAAGCCTGAGGAAAACTTAAAATCTTATTGCCGCCATATAATAAAATTGTCACCGGTGTTAGGAACCAGCCATCCTAAAAAGTCAAAATGATTGCATTCAGGTATTTATTTACCTTATTTTTCTGAAGAAATCTGGCAAACGCATGTTCAAAGCAAAAATATTTGTTTTACGACACTTATAATTCAGGTTCAAGCAGGGCCCAGGCTTAAAGAAGAATGATATATATTTACAGGAGTTTTTTTGGTTCTACCGTTATCGCTATAAAATCATTTTTTTGAACTTCCTAACTTCGCACACATTTTAACTTTAAACAACTTCCCATTTGTAGAACTGATTAGAATGACTAAAATACAGATTTTCCTTATTTTTTAGTAGAAAATTATTAATTAATACTTAAATTAAAACAATTCTACAAAATGAAACTCTTGTGAGAAATTCTACAGAGTTAACTCTACGCACGGGGACTGCAGAATAATATTTAATAAAAAAATTACAGTATATTATGCGCCGAGGTGCATATACTATTTTGTTTGGCGATGGTGCATTTACAAGTTTGGTTGCGACAGCGTATAGCGTACGATACTCTACAGTCTACGCTGTCGCATAAAAACGCGTAAATGCACCGAAGTCACGTAAAATAATTTAAATTGAAACTGAACAGAATTGAAAAAAGGAAGCTTAAAAATAATTGAATAGTTTTAATGGGTAGAATTAAATTGTGAAGGTTTCTTTTTAGTAAAATTTAGCAGAATTTAAAAATAATTCAATAAATATATGCAAAAATGTTACACGGGGAAGCAAAAGTGAGCTTTAAACGGAGAAATAACCATAAAGAATTAGCAGTTACAACAGTTGACTACATCGACTGCTATCTACTATACGCGTGATTCTCCCGAAATGATCATTTTGCCTGTAATTAATTTTTTCTTTTATATTTTCTAAAATTTCAGGAATGATTTCCAGATTATGGCAGTCACTTGTTCGCTCGAGAGATTGATCAGCGAGCTGGGTCGGAACTCGGAGCAGTGTTGCGGAACGAACGTGTTATTTAAATAAACAACACGGGAATTCCAGATCAACTAAAAATCTATATCCCTTCCCCACAATTACTCCCTTCCTCGTCGAGTGAGTCATGCTTGCCCCGAAGGGGATATGTATTAATGGTATAATAATAATAATAATATTCTGAAATAACCACAGAAAATAGATATACCGTTCTTTTATTATATTAACCAATTTTTTCTGTAATCGACCCCCCAAATCTCATTCCTTTGGTAAGTTTAGTATGTAATAATCATGCCAATTTGTACTAAAGCGAACTAAAAAGGTATTAACTCTTTTTTAATATCGAAATTATAAATATTTTATAAGAAAAAGTCTATATTTATTACTCTCATCTGAAATATGAAAGAATAATATAGCATAGATACCTCGCAATAAATTGCGAAATTATGTAATCGGGATTGTGTATCATTCCCCTGGACCGACGAAAACTAGTAAATAATATGCGTAATAGGTGGCGCTAGCTGCTCGTTATACATATTAAGTGCAACATTTTTTATACATACATTCGTTTTTTTCTTCAAAAGTCGCCACAATGTCTGGGATCCAGAGGACTATATAAAAATGGAAAATCAGTTTGACGTTAAGATTATTCTGTTGTACCAGTTTAAACTAAATACGAATTAGAGGTTTGTAAGTAAAAATAAATATATATTTTTTAAAACTTGCTTCCCTGTAAAATGATCATTTTGGGAGAATCATCCCTAAATGGAAAGTTGCGACACTGAAAACTTTTAACAGTTATCATCAACTACTTTCATGAGTTTAATCCAACTTTGGAGTAGAAATGATCTCCAGCATTTAGGTGACAAAATTTTACATACGAAAATCCTATATTACTTCAACGTTACTTTAATTCTTGATAAAATCTGTACTAGAATAATGGAAAGGATCTAGTACACAATACTTAATTCTAAGCACCCTTTGAGCTCAACCCTAAAGTGATCCTCATAGCCCGAGGATTAAAGATCGCTAGTGAAATTACCCGTGTAATCGGCCAATTAAATAAAACTCTACCGACAATAAACCCAGTTACGAGAGTCGATGAGAATAAGGACTCTGGAAGTAAGAAAGGAGTAGCGAGGAATTTCGAACCTTTGACATTCTTTCCCCTCTGTTTGTGTCCTCATCTTCTATGTATGATCGGTAAAGCATGTGCCTATTTGTCCTCATATTCTGCTGACTACTCTAGCAGGGTTTTGCGGAAAACTGGGTTGGTGAACTTGAAAAAGCTTGCCAAAGGTTCTAAGGTAAAAGAGAGGGACAGTGATTGCGGTGACGTTTTCAAAGCGATCAAGGGACACTTGTGATGACGCATCTGCGGATCATCCGAAGTAGGGATCCCAGTCTATGGGTTGGTGAGGTAACCCTATGAAAGCCACGAAAGCAATGAATGACATAATTGAATTTCACGCGAGGATGAACCACCTCAAGCTATTCCGTTAAAAATCCTGGTAAATATCATGATTTTCAAATTTGTTTGGAATATTTGACATATATCCCCTTTCTATTATATAATATCTTATATGTATTATGTATGTACATTAGGATGGGTCTGCTCTCAACCCCCACTTTTGTTCGAATATCCAAAAAAATAATCTCCAGATTTAAACTAAATCGGTTAATATTAACGGGTGCCTCAAGGGCCATAAAGTTTTCTATTGATTTAACGTGGTAAAAAGGCAGCTTATTGTTCATCTATAATTGAAAATAATGCTGTGTTTCAGTATCTTGTTCAAAATTCGTCAAAGAATAAAAATCAATAATGTCTTTTTAAGTTGAATGACTTTAAGGCATTTTTATCATTCTTATTCTTGTAATTTTTATGACAAAAGATGGTGTTTTTAAGACGAAATTAGAAAATATTGTCCACAAAAGAACCACCTTTTTTTTAACTTTGTACTTCGATAAGGATGACATCTTGTAAGTGTTATGTAGACCAAACATTTTTGTGTCCACAAAAACTTTTTTTCGAAAATATAATTTTCGCATTTTTCTTACAAACAACGACGAATTCAATAAAATGCTAAAAAATGTGTTTATTTTAAAATGTTCTAAAAAATACCTCTTCATTTTAAGCGCGAATTATAAAATAAATAAAATAAAGAAAGTGATGTTTTCTATTAAATTCGACTTTATCTTCCTGGCTGAACTGTGGAAACATGGAAACTTGATTTTTTTTTATTCGTGCTTATATAAAGAAGACATTCTGTAGGTTTTATGCAGGTCAAATCATTTTTCTGGCCACGAGCATTTTTTCAAAAAATAGAATTTTTGTATTTTTCTCGGACAAGATGTGAGACATATTTTGCAAGCGGAATTTTTGGTAGAAAATTTTGAAATTAGCGAAATTTTTTATTAGCATTTTGTTAAATCTGTCACATAAAGTAAGAAAAATGCAAAAATTTGATTTTTCGATAAAAAAAATCTTGGACCACAGAAATGAATGCTCCCGCATAAAACTCACTGGATGTCTTTCTTATAAAAGTACTAATTTAACAAAAATAGAGGTTTAAAATTCAAAATTCAAATACTTATAACTTTGTAGATTTTTTTTCTTAAATCGGAAAAATACGTGTCGCCTGATTTCTACTAAAAACCAACATCTTTTGTTGACAAGAGATTCTAAGACTTGAAATGATTTAAAATCATTACTGATTTGAAATAGATTCGGTCTTATCATTCTTATCATTAAGCGGTATTTTAAAAATACGTAGCATTTTTCAACTAATTTTCAATTATTTAAAAAACTTAATTTTGTTAAGTATGTCTTAGGACTTAGGTTTAGCTAAAAACATCAGGAGCAACATTCTATTTCACCAAATTTTCAACAGATTTCAATATATATATGTCAAAATTTGTTATTTAATAATTTTATTTTTTTTTAAATATTTTTGCCTTCTTCGACAGATTAGAATAGTTTTAGGTTATACTCATTTTTTTCCTAAGAATATTTCTAAATCTTCAAACAAAATAAAATTGTGTAAAAATTGCAATTTATTTAAGCATTTGAAAGAATTCTTAGAAAATCATTAAATCGTTTAAACATTTTATTCCAATGTTATAATTAATTATCATTAATCTGGACTCATCGTCCAGAAAAAGCATTTGTTTCGCAAGGAACTTGAAAAAATCGAATGCTCAAGGCCTTAAATTAATTAAAATTATTTTAACAGTTAAAAATTAGGAACAAAACGCATGTTGTACCAATGGGAAACTTCATGGTCTTTAAGGCTCGGGTTTATGTTAGCCAATTTGGCTCAGGTTATCTTGAGGAGTGAGAGCCAAGAAATTCTAAACAAAATTGCACCAAGTACAAATAAGATTTAAGAACCATCCTAATGTGTATTGAATAAGGTCTCAATGTTTATTATGACACTTGCAATTAAAGGCATGAGAATAACAACTGGACAAGGACCTTTTTGGGCCTGTTAAATATGCCAAAATTTTGAAGAAAATTTTGAGCGGAATTTAAGAATTTATGAAAATATGATAATGATAACTGAAGGGTTGCAGTATAGAAGTAGATAACCAACAAAATGGAAATTGCTCCCGAACCGAAGTGTTATTGAATTGAGTCCAAAAAAGGTTGATCAAAAAATGTAATCCAGGTTCCAGGAAATGGATGTGGAAATTGAGAATCTCAAAGTCACACTGGCCTAAGATTGGATCAGGCTTGACTTTGGATTATGATAAAAATATTCAATTTTCTGTTAAAGAATTAAGCAAATACATACTTCCAAATTCTTAATACCGGTAAATAAATTTTGATGTAAAAAAGTTAGTCGATTCTGAGCGAATCGACCGAGAATTTTAAGATTGAAATTTCATGTGCTTTTAAAATTGGCTTTGGATAGCGATTAAAAAATGAATTTTCAATTATTTGAAATAATAAAAACTTGCCCCCGAGATATGAGGATGTAAATCAAGAATAAAAAATGATTGATTCGAAAAAATTGATTGTGTTCCAAGAAAATTAGAGTAGAAGTTCGTGAAATCACAGCACGCACATTTTTTTCCTAAAAAACTGAAAACAAAATTTTTTTTTATTAATTGATAATAATTTCAAAAAATATCAATACTGAAAGGTGGAAGAAAATTATTAATACGTTAAAATTGTAATTAAAAATTTAAATACATTTAAAAAAATTATTATATCAACGAATATTTTGAAAAAATTTTGTTACCACACAAGTGTTGGTTATCTAGTTCTGTACTGCAGCCTTTCAACTGGATAAGAACCCAAAATAAAATTATTTCTAGATTACAAGATGGAAAATTTAACCAAAATTATGATTATATGAAGCATTCGGCCATTATTTACAATGTTCCTGGGAGGTGAAAACATTTTTTATTAATTTTCTGTGTTTGACTGCTGAAAACCCAAATGGTATTTATCCACTTGTCATTCTCATAATTGTAAAATTAAGTTTCTTGAGTGAATGAAGAAACGATTTTTACATATTCCTAATATGTATCGATAAATAGTATCCTCATGTCTTCAATTATTTTGAGTAAACGAATAAAATTAATTCTACACGGAATCAACTTGAACCAGCCCAGGGAGTTTCATGTGAACATATTTTGGTCAAAAAATCTCTGTTGATAAAAAAGTAGACCTTTGGTTGTTCAAAGATCGATCCACCACAATGTCATTGTCTGCCATCACTCATCTGGATCATTTTGGATGGGGTAAAATCAGTGGATTACGTGCAATCAGTCGTAGTAAACAAAAAGATAAAAGCAAGGGTTCCATCGCGTTCCATCGGGTATCCGTAAACGTTCCGTTTGCATCGTACCTGCGTGTCAGACATCACTCCCTGGCAAAAAACAGGGGCGCAATCTCTGCTCCCTTTTTTTAATCTAACCATTGTCATGGTAATGCTCAGTGTTAGTTTCACGGGGACATTGTATCCTACAAGGATTGGGGTGTGTCTTTCTTCTATGGAGTCGCAGAACTGCTCTAATTCCAAGGGGGTTTGTTTTATGGGTACTTCAATCCCACGAAATACGTCGCGCTCTCTATAGGACCTGACCCGTTATAAATAATTCAAATTCTTCATGTCTAGAGTCTAATTCTGGGTCTGCTACTCTGACTACATAATCGACGATTTTAAGACTTTCAACAAAGGATTATTAATTACATGAGATATTATTAGTTACCATTATTCTTGTTTATTTATATTTATTTATTATCAGAGTGTCTATCCAACGGATAATTTTGAATTTCTGATCATTTCCGGGTTTTCTTGTGGTCAATTGCTTATTTTTCCAGGTCAATTTACAAGAGTTCAAAAGGTTTGAATGATTTGAAACGATTTTAAGAGATTTCTAAACACTTTAAAGTTTAAAAGACTTCAAAGATTTCTGATTAGGGGCAGAAACATTTTTTGAAAAGGAATTATAATTGTGAGTTGATAGATCAAATAATTTTGGATCAAAGGATTTTTTGGTACTACATTTTTCAAAGACTAAAAAAATGTTTCCTTCATTAGCCTGAATTAATAACTTTTTTAAATAATAATGTAATACAATGTAACAGAGATAAACTTCCAAAAAATTATATAAGAGAAATAAAAATAATAACAGTAATTATTCCCGTCCAAATTTGGTTAGAGGCTCTTCCTTTTCTAACATTAATGTAGGAACTACATTTTCAATTTTCTCGAAACTGGATTATTTTTATAGAGCAATCTTTCGCTTCACATTATTTTAATGAAGAAAGTGGATATGGAGTTATGGACACGAAACGTACTTTTTTTATGAATGGTCTTGCTGAATTTGGAACACGTCTTTAGTCTCTCCTGAAAAAATTAGAAAATGACGTTTGACTCCTAATGCATTTTCAACCTTCAATTACAATCTTGATTTGAAACAGAATATTGTCAAAGAAATCTGAACTATAATTCTTTACGAAAATTCCCTGTTCCAAGACAAAATGATATTTATTTATAAAATTTTCTATTACAATTCAGAAATGTATAGTAACTTCCTTTTTCTCAAATTTGGAAGAGGGCAGTTTCAAATTGTGGCAAATTTTTATTTTCTGAAAAAGAAGTTTAAAATTTTTAAAATATCCGATTTGGAACAAGGAGTCTTCAAAAGCTGACGAGTTCTGACTTGAAAAGGGATTCTTTTTGCACATTCCTTTTGTATAAATCAGAACTATAAAACTATTTTCAAACATTTTCTAATCCGAATCAGAATTATATATTTAAAAAATTTCCTATTATTATTCAGAAATATAGTAACTCCCTTTTTCCATAATGTGGAAGAGGTAAGTTTCAAATTGTGTCGAATTCTGAATTAGAACAGTTTCTAAAATTCCCGTTCCATGTCAAAAATTACCTGTTCCGAGTTAAATTATAATTCTTTACGGAAACTTCTTGTTCTATCTCAGAATTATAAATTATTTAGAAAATTCCTCGTCCCAATTTAAAAATTCTAATTCCTTTTGGAAAATGCCTATCTCAAATTCAAAATTATAATTCTTTACTAAAATTCCCTGTCCTTAAGTAAAAATTATAACTCACGAAAATTCTCTGTCACAAACTCAAAATTACATTTCTTTACTAAAATTCTAAGTCGCAACTTGGAATTATAATTCTTTTCTAAAAGTCCCTGACATTGTAAGTCATGATGATTGTAATTATTTTCGTGATTATTTTCATAATGCTTTTATTTATTCCATGTTTCAAATCATGATTATAATTCTTTTGGAAAATTCCCTGTTCTAAGTGGGAATTATGATTTTTTTACAAATTTCTTGTCCAATCTCAAATTTCTAGTCCTTTTAGAAATTCCAATTCTTAGATTGAGTAAAAAAGCTTATAGTTGTATGACGCAAAAAATCTGTACCACTGTTATTTATAAATCCAATTAGAAATTATGCAGTTTTGAACACGTCTAATTTTAAATTGTTTAATTTTGAAAGTCGTGAGTTTCAATGTGACATGTGTCATGTTTATAAATTAAATATTCTTCAGTTTTGTAAACTTAATTGTAAAAACGTTCATTTTTTAAAGTGGGTAACTTAATTGTTAATTTTTTAATTCGGGAAGTTAATCATTTGAAAATGTTCAATTGGCTCTAAATTCCCTTTTTGGCTATAATTTCCTTTTTTTATTCTTTTTAGTTTTTGTCAACAGTTATTGTTGCAATTGCGCAAATAACTTAAAATTCTTAACTTAAATTCTAAAGTTATATATTAAAGTTGAGAATGGTAATAGTCACTTATTTTGGCTTCGTGGTACAAACTTGAATAATTTTAGGTTGAAACTTGGTAAATTAAATAAATCATTCAAAATAATAGCGTCTGAAATCCAACAATATTGTAATCGGAATATTCAGTATTGAATAATATGACATAGATTGAGATAAATTCATAGAAGAAAATTTATATAAATAATTTCAAAGAAATTTCCTACTTTCTATTCAATTTCCGATGATATCGAGTCACTATTTTTATTGTGTGATTAAAATTTCTATTTTGGAGGTTAGAACGCATAGTCCAAAATTTATTTTATATTTTGAAAAAGTTATTCGAGTTTTTGTGAGAGATACTAATATAATAGAACAAAATTCAACCATATTAGTTAGAATTTTTTATAACTACCGTAATTAAATACATTTGCAAAAAAAGTGATTTATTATTTAACCCAATAGTTAAATTTTCAACTAAAAATGGATGAATTTTCAGCATTGTTCTGCCAGTGTAGGGAAACTTCTCGCTTCTAAAAGCCCACGTAGTTTTATTAAGATTTAAATCGAATAAAAGTTCAAAGTCCATCATAGTTATATAATTTTAATATTTGAAAGATTATGAATTCAGAAGATTTAAAAGCGGATCTTAATAATTCAGGAATTCGTATTGCCCTTAATTATAAAATTGTTCAATTTGGTAAGTTTTAATTTTAAATAACCTTGGTTCACTACGAAAACTGTTTATGTCTAAAGGTCTTGAAATAAAAATGAATAATTATAATGACATCAACTTTTGAATTTTATCATTTATAATGTTTTTTATTTTATATAATCATCTAATTTCGTAAGCTACGAATTTGAATTTATATTGGAAGTTTGAAGGAAACTGCTTTTAAATCGTATGATTTTGAACGATTTATTAAAAAACATTGTTCTAATTTTGAAGGGCTTGGTATTAAAAGCGATTCATAACTTAAAAGACTTTCAATTAGAAATTGTACAAAGTTGAGCGCTTGAGTTTAAAATTACACAATTTTTGAATGATGACTTTTCTAAATTTGAAACGTTTACAATGTAGAATTCTTCCGATTCTTTTTCCTTAGGTCGATTATACAATATTTGGAATGGTATGAATTGAAAAAGTCGTTTCTCTCATCTCGTCCATTTACCTTCGTCCACCCCAACTTGGTTTTGGTTTCACGTCCTCTCCCCTGAGTGAATGAACATATCTGACTTTCTTCCGGGTAGAAAAAAATGGCAGGACTTTTGAATGGTAGACGAAACGTCAGATAGGAAAGATATAACAAAGACAATAATACAGACCGACGCTTTTGTAGCTTTTGTACAACGACGGGACGTCTTTACCCTGTTGCGACAACGCACGACGCCACTTTGTCTGCCGAGCGACACCTCGTTGCCCACACACGCACATACTTTTTACCTTTTACTCACCTATCCGGTCCCAAGTCCCATGGATGGTCTTCGGGGTCCATCGAACATCGCACCGGGTGGTTTGCTCCTGTCCAGGAGCAGTTCAGGAAGATCCTATCTGCTCTGCAAGGTGGGCGTAGAACGTGAATGAGAAAAGTTGGGAGGGGGTAAAAAATGAAGAACATCCACGTAGATTTTCAAAGAAAAAAGAGCCATTTGCTTTGAATTTATGGCCAAGTGAAGAGGAACTGATAAAAGATATTAATCTTCCATCATTTTTTATCATTTATACTAGCAGCAAATGCACGCACGCATAACGCGCGTTCAAGTTTTCTGGATTTTTATCTTCTAGTCTTAAAAATATAAGGGTGAGAATAAAAAAAAAATCGATGGAAACTTGTCCCGAGCAAATCATAGGGTAAGTGTGGGTATTACTGCGGATGCTCTGTTTACTGCGGTTTCAAAGATAAATATTGATTTAGAATGTTTTAATGTATATAATGCTTTGAAACAATTCCGAAAATTATTATGTGATATATTTTTAATTATCATCAATGAGTCAACTCCAGTTACTATATGTTTTTAACTAATTTTTTGCGATTTGAATCTCGCATGCTTCTAATACTGATAGTTTACTGCTTCGATTTGTAGGGCGGGTCATAAATATTTATTGAAATATTTTTTTAATAAAGAAAATATCTAAGTTTTCTCAAAATGCATACTAAAAGACAAGAAATACGTATTTCTATATATTTTTTACCAAATCAGTATTTGGCACACGATTTGCCTTGTTGCATGTACTACTACGGTGTTCCACACGCTATGGCTATATCATAACCTCAAGACTAACCTTTCTCAGTCGCCAGTGATAATGCCTGTCTGTGTCGCAGTGTTGTCTCTAACCTAAATAATATTGAATTTATGTGATAAAAAATGATGAAACCTGAAACAAAGAAGTCTATGCCAAAAAAAGTGGGAGCAACCGGAAAAAAAGAAGATTCAGTATTCGAAAGAAGATGTTTTGCTCGCTTTAGAGGGGGTTAAGAGAGGACAATTGGCTGCTGAAGTGTCTAGGAAATACAAAGTTCCTGAGTCAACTATAAGAGCAAAAAAATGCAATAAATATGCAGACAAGAAGCCTGGGCCTGCAACAGTACTAAATACCGAACAGGAAAATGATCTAGTCGGCTGGATACGTCATTGCTGCAAATCTGGGTTTCCCGTTACGAAACCTCAATTACTTGAAATTTATTAGTATATCTAAGTCGTGCCTAATTTAAATGAACTGCAAAGCTTAAATTTCCTGAATTATTTGTAACTTCACTTAAAATAAAATAGTAGTCTTACAAGCGCAGTAATTGGGTTACCGCAGTAGTTGGCGCGCAGTAATTCATGCAAAGCCGCAGTAATATCTGCATGGAACATTTTTTCTAGATTCGCATTTTTCACGTAAATCTAATTTATTTTCATGTTTTAACGACTGAATTCTACTAATTAAATACCAAATATTGCTTGACGAAATAATGCGTAATGAATTTCTTATTCAAACACTGGGTTTTTATTTTAAAAAGACGTCTTGATTTTTTTTCCGCAGTAATGCCCACATTTATACCCTACTCTCTTATTTCAAAAAATATCTTGTTTTAAATGTACAGATTTTTTAGCGCACGACTTACACTATATCATATGATTTCAAAACTTTATCCACCCCTTCCCTTCTTCGTTGCAGGTCATCAAACAAAGCTTGACAAAATGAAATGCTTAAGATTTCAAGTCGAAAAATATTGATTTTTCAAAAAAAAATAGTTGAATATTCAACCAGAAAATATTATAATTTTCAACGGAAGAATGGAGTTTAAAGCTAAAAAGTCAAATTTTTTAGAAAATTGTTAAATTTTAAACCCTGAACGATGAATTTCCAACCAAGAAAGATGATTTTTAAGCCATACAGTTCAAATTTACAACAAAATAGTTGAATTTTTTACCAAATAGTTCAAATTTTAACCTACAAAGATCAATTTTCGACCAAATGGTCGAATTTAAAAAACGAAAATGATTAAACTTTAACCACAAACAGTTGCATTCTTCAACAAATAGTTGAATCATCCAACCAAAAATACGAATTTATTAGAAGACAATTCAATTTTCAACCCAGAAATTTTCTACCAAAAAATATGAATATACAATCAAAAAAAGATAAATTACCAATAAAAAAAGACGAATTTCCAATAAAGCAGTTGAATTTCCGAACAAAAGGACGAATTTTCTATCCAAAAAGACGAATGCACAACAAAACAGTTAAATTTTCGACCAAAGGAGATTTTCAACCAATTAGTTGAATTTTTAACTAAAATTGATCAATTTTTATTCCAAAATGGATTAGTTAAATTTTCAGTTAGGAAAATTAATTTTCAACTAAAAAAAACGAATTTTCTACAAAATAGTTAAATATTCAACCAAATAGTAGGAATTTTAACCGAAAGAGATGAATTCTTTACCAAAAATATAGTAATAGACTTTTAATTCAAAAAAATTAACATTCAACGGAAAATATTTGGATTTTGTATTTGGTTTCACTTACTTCAAATCGCATTTGAGAAAAAAATGAGAAAAAGGGAAAGTTTTTTCAAAACAGATGAAAAAGTGGATTCATTAAATTATTTAAAAAACGGAAAAGAGGGTAATAGAGAAAAGAGTGTAAAGTCTGTATTCAGATGTTTTACTTGCAAAATAAAATCAATAATTTTCACTTTTTCAAGAATTTCAAAAAATTGTTGTTCACATTTATATTTTCCATGTGTGATTTTACATTCTGGGTTCATCCCTACGCCATAAATCGTCAGAAAACCTGTTAAGCCCCGGCTGTATAACATAGTATTTGAACGGCCCCTATTCTATATTTGCATTTAACAAAATACTTTAGAATAACAATTAAAAAGTTTAACAATTTAGAATATTTAAATCTAAAATTAATTATTTTAAGACTTAGTATCGACACTTTCTATATGAAATTTTTCAATTTTGAAAGATTTGATAGTGAAATTGTCCTGACATTTTGAATCTTTAAATTTGAAACTACTAGATTGTAAAGTTGGAAAGTATTTTAGAATTGCACAATCAAAACTATAATTTTAAACTGAAATCATAGAAATTGTAAAGATGAGAAATATTATTAACATAAGTATCATGTATCGTGAATATCAAGTGACTTTCAAAATTATTGGATAGATTTTTTACTAAAAAATGTGATTTGTGTCAAAAAAAAAAAACATCACTGTCCTTTTCACCATTTTCACTAGAATAATAATAAAGATTGTGAACTTTTCAAGCTTAAATATTCTAAAATTTTGAAAATGATATACTTTTTAATTGGAAACGTTAACAATAAATAAATCCAAACTTGAAACGTTCAACAGTGAACAATTCCAATTTTCTTTTAAAAATTGAAGCATTCCTTGATTAGGGTCTTGCAACTAAGTCGTTAAAAATAATTAATTTTCATATTGTGCCTCACGATTTTTAGAATTTAATCATTATAATCTAGAGTGCAAAATATTCAACGATGCAGAATTTCAATGAAAGGAGATTAACTTCTTGGTCCTTTAAGTAGGGCGACCGTTTTATAAGATATTAATATGACGTATACTTATCAACTATCAAATTGACTTTACCAAAAAAATCGCGAGAAAAAAACACCCGAAAAGTGAGCAGAAACATAGCAGCTTCAATGTGGACAATGTGAATGAATTAATTCGAAGATTATTACACTGAATCCTGGATTGAATCACTGTTTCGGGCATGGCTTGCATTGTCCTTGATACTATTTCCAGGGCATCCAAAAGTAAATGCAGGCAGGGCCGCTAAATCCTTTCTGTTGGATTTGGACGCATGACGTAACCCGATGCAACTAACTCACTGAGATTGCGGCCCTCAGGCTGCTTGTCACGCTTGATTGAACACATCCTCTTTTTCGACACGGCAGCTCCTCTCATCAAGAAACTGCATGGCCATCAGTTCTAGGAATATAGTAAATCTGAGGTAAATAGTTCCAGGTTCCAGTGTAAAATTGATTATTTTTCTTTTCAAAAATCATGCATATATAACCTAGCGATCAGAATACGAATGCTATACTGATCTTTATCACGTGCGATTTTTGAAAAATGAGTATACTTTTATTTTTCGCGGAGTTATCCACTTTCTAAGTTAAGGCAAGCTTGGTTTCAATACGATTTTTGTAAGTAGACCCAATTCGGACAGGTAGTGTATGTCTTTCAGATATCAGATACTCTCGAATTTGATTCTTCTGGATATCTGGAATGATGGCAATAAAGTTTAAAAATAATTTTAATAATGTTTTCACCAGTTTAATAAATTTAAAATCCTGTTGAACATTTTTATTTTACAACCAGCAATAAAAATCTTGTGTCTTGCAAATCCAGTGGTCGAGTTGTGTCCTCCTGGTTTAGGCTTTGGGCTCTGTACAGGAAGAGGAGTGATTTTGATGAAACCGGTCGTAACTTTTGGAAAATAAAAGAATATTGTGCAAATAATGCTTATTTATCATCTTGCTTAAGAGTGTCGTAAAGGTGAGCACCGGTTTTCAGCAAGAGAGCCTATCCAAAGTGCTTCATCTGATTCAAGGCGTCCAGCCGAGCGACTTACCGCATGGTTATTGTGCACATGTTACACATATATAAAAGTGCGCTTGTGCCCGATAGAGATCTTTGACGAGCTATGTGATAAAGATCCATGAACACGAATCGCTACTCGTTTTTCATCTCTGAATCGGATTAGACATTCGTTATCTATATTAAAAAGCATTAAACTCATATTCAAAGTAGGAACATGGTGGTCAGTCGTCATTGACCGGGAAAACCGGGAATTAGCCCTATCGAATTTTTATCAACGAGAAATAGCCGAGAATTTTCTTAAAAAGCGGGAATCTTCTTAGTTAAAAGTGAATTCTGTTTCATTGAAAAGACTATTATATTTTTATTCAGAATTCATCTACTTTGTTAAAAAGTCATCATTTTAGGGTTTCGTAGCCCGAGACAGAAACCCTTATAGTTTCTGTCTGGTGTCCATCTGTCCGACTCTCGTCCGTCCATCCGCCCGTCCGCCGCACAGTTTTCTAAGGAGGGAAAGTGAGGGAATATGAGTGTAGGGAAAGTAGGGGAAGTGAAAAGAAGCAATTGGAGGAAAATGAATGGATGAGAGATGAAATGAGAGGTAATG